>CAXKVY010002927.1:12500-18228 GCA_964058915.1 Tetropium fuscum | reverse complement strand
CAGTGTATGATGATATATTAAAAATAATAATTTATTCTCAAAAACGACAAACTGTGTCACTCTAATTTTTTTAGGTAGTATTAAAAAGAGGGTAATCTATCTACTTCTGTCATAATTTTTTTCGAGAAACCCGTAGGAGAGACAATATTCAAAAAAATCAAATATACAGGCTTAAAATAAAAATATTTTATACGAACGTCCTCATTTTAAGCAGTGTGTCAATGACTATTTACAAATAATTTTTATTGTGCCATTTAGATAGGATCCCAATAATGGTTTGCATAATTTGCCGACAACTAAATGTTCGGACGCGGCACTTTTCTAATCTCAAAAACAAGTATGCTTTGAAAATGACATGCACGTTTTTAGATTTAGTATGCTTGTCAGTGTTTTTGACGTTTTGTTAACAATTCAGTATTGATCAATATGCCGCGCGGCTTAGCAACACCTAAAAAAGTGCGTCAAATAATAAGTACACAATATGCGGGGGGGAAATCGATGAGAAAAATCGCAGATGACTTGAATATGCCGAAATCCACTATTGGAGAGATAATTAAAATGGAGAAACCGGTGGTGTTGCTGTTCGTGGAAAGAGTTCTGGTCGACCGCCTAAAGCCACTGAGAGAGCACAAAGGCATCTTGCTAAAATCTGTCTTGCTAGATGGGCTACTCTGCGAGACATTACCGCGGTGTGGAACGAAGAAACAGGTATTAATGTATCGAGAGAATGTTGTCGTCAATGGATACATAACTCGGAATATGGTTTTTAAAAGGTATGGTTTATTTAGAAGCAATAATTATTCACGTCAAATGTTTAATGAAGATTTTACTCTCATCAAGGCAAAAGAAAAACCGTTTGCTAACAGAATCGCAGAAAAAGAAGCGTCTAACATGGGCTAAATCGAAATCTGCTTGGACAAGTGAAGACTGGGCTCAAGTCATTTTCAGCGATGAGTCTAAGTTCAACATGTGCGTTGGGGATTTTCGTAAGCGCGTGATACGAACGCCTAATGAAGTATTCCATAAGGACTGCCTAAAACGTACTGTGAAGTTTCCAAAAGAAGTCATAGTCTAGGGGTGCATGTCGTCAAAGGGGGTAGGAAGGTTCATTGAAGGCACCAATGCAGATAGATATCGTGGCATATCGGAGAGGAACCTGTTGCCCTCAGCAGCAGAGCAGTTTCGTAGCAGAATCAAATTTCATTTTCCGGCAGGACAGTGCATCCTGTCATACAGCCAAACTCAGCAAGAAGTGGTTTGGAGACAATGATATTAATGTCCTGAGCTGGCCTTCGAGGACTCCCGACCTAAATAGCATGGAAACATTATGGCCATATGAAAAGAGCCTTACAGAACAACCCTCAATATGTTCAGAGAGAAAAATTATAAATAGTAGACTAGGTAGGCGTTTTCTATGAATGTGAGTTAGTTCTGTGTCAAAACTATGTCACATAAAAGTGTCAATGTGAGAATGGCAGGTGTGAATGGCAGGTACATCTTCTGTCCGTGTGTTGTCATTGAACTCCACCTAACAGTTGGACTGATTTTTATGATTATTAAATTGATTCGAGAATAGTTTTCAGCTTCACAATTTGACCGAAAATATTTTTTAAATTAATTTGAACATCTATAAATTAGGGTTGTGACCGGCGCACTCGCCATTTGTTCTGGTATATCTACTGAGTTCCCCGGTATATTTTCGGAATCCAAGCTCCAATGCCAATAAAACTGAAATGGGACCCACTTTAAAATACCCCTTTTCCAACAAAAGGAGAATTTTTGAAATTGATTTATAAATGTCAGAATTCTGAGGTAATAAACATAAAAAAAATACAACCCAATTGAGAAACTCCTTTTTTTGAAGTCGGTTAATAAATAGTATATTTTTGTTGATATTTGTTGATATTTGTTGATATATTTACAGTTTTGAACACTTTATAATCGCTAAAAAGTGTATGACATTGATGTATTTCGTTCTGGGCAGATTAACGCCTTATATATCATTTTCATAGTGAACCCATAGACGGAGAGCCAGCGACAAAAATCGTAACGTCATTTCATTATGAAAATGTTTGGTGTCGCTTAACATAGACATAATTTTATTAGTAAGTCTGCCGCAGCGTCATTAGTTGTGAGAGTAGTGATAGAGCGTGAAATGGTTTAACAAAATTATTACGAAAATATGATATGAAAAGGCTGATTTGATGAGATCATGTAGAATAATGTTTTATGAAATAAATTGTAATCGCAGACAATTTGGTTAGTGGGGGATACCGGCAGATAAATTACGTGGGATACTTACGTCATATCAGAAAGAGTGGGACAACGATTATAATTTATAAAAGGTAATTATAATTCTGTATTTGCAAAGGCAGACTAAATTCTTAGTTCAATTACCTCAGCAGACGCAGCGACATATAGCAACAGTGGAGTAAAAATAATTGATACAGTAATTAATTTTTATTCGTAAAGTATTGAAAATATGCGGTAAATAATCAATAAACAACAGAAAATGAATGAATATAAATGTTTTGTATTTGGACCCAGTAATGTGCTACCAGTAAAATTGTAACAGTAAAAGTCTGATGACTACTTTTGGGCCTAATTGATGTGAATTAAGATTTAGAGAAAATGTGTTAACTCAATAATCAGATCTACTTATACAAAGAAATGCAAGACAGCGACGCTTTGAGATACCTAAGCGTCTAGGCGCTAAACCGCTTAATTTTTGATAATCACGAAAAACTGAAAATTCATAATTGCGCCCTCTTCCCCCCGCCCCTTCTCCACCCCCTGAAAACCGACGCTCGTGGTCATGTAACTTTTTTGTAAGTTAGAAGTAAGTAAGGTAAGTAAGAGGGTATGGAAACATTTAGCTCTAGAAAAACCTTTTTTTTTGGATGTTTGGGTTTTTGTCTACTTTTACTGTACCATTATTTAATTGTTTACTGCACAATTTATTGAAAGAATCATCAAATAGTTGCTGATATTGATTGCTGTACTGTTAGCCAAGGCGAGAGGCTATGAATTTCTAAACTACTTTCAAACATATAATTTTTAATATAGTGCTTCAACTTATTTAACGTACGATAATAATATGATCGAGTAAGGCCATTTAGCTTTTACTTTTAATGCAAGTAGTTGTCTGTAGAACATTGAAAAAATTCAATCCTACGGTTCATTTGAACTACTAAATGAAAGATCCATTGGTATAGATTTATGAAGGATATGCAGTCAATAAGCTTGTCATAAAAATATCCAAGGGGAAATGTTTAAGTGAAGGCCTGTCATCGTGTTTGTTATAAAGTATTACTTTCAGTTCAAAGAAATATTTCATACAATTCCTATATATTTTACGCCACTTTTACTGAAGTAACCTCTTATTCTAAACACAAAATTTATTGAAATTCTTGAGAAAATATGTATATATATGAGGGAAGAATTTTTTTCTGTATATAGGTGGCGTTGGTGTAATTACTATAAAAAACTGCAAAGTATTATTGCAAGTTGAGATATTAACAGTTTGTGCTCGTAATACATACAACATTTTTTCTACAATCGCTTAATACAATGTGTTCTTGTATGTATTTGACATATGTTTATATATGAACCGATTTTTATAAGTTTTTTTTGTTAGCTACATTTCTCATGTGTCATTTTTGACTGACAAGCGCCTGCTAAGGAATTTATAATAAAGAAGCGAGCGGGAATTGACACTATTGCCGCTTTAAAGCGGAAATTATGTCATCATCGGAAATGGCGTACTTTGCGTTGAGAATTGAAAGCGCAAAAGCCTACTATTGAGGCGATTGTAGAAAATAGTTATTTATGAAAGAAGTGCAAAAAGTAAATGTTTATTGCACGCGACGTGAAATTGTCCAACACGTCAGGTGCAATAAACACTTTTTGTATCAGTGTTATACAATATTTTTTCTACGTTTATGCAAAAACCAAAAAAAAAATAATTTAGGTGGCATTAATGTCATGACATGTCATAAGTGACATGTCATGATCTTTATGTCAAAACACTGTAGTAGAATGACAGATTTTATTACACTAGTGCAATAAAGAACCAGTTTTAGCATTAAATACAGTTCAATAACGTTTTGTTTTTTGCATGAACGCAGAAAAAGTAATATAACCATATTATCGTATAATATAAAAGTTAAGAGTAATATTAAAGTAGTTAAAAATAATTTTCAGTTGCAATCTAATTGCTATACAGTCACAGAAAATTACTGTAGATAATAAAGGAGGTCATATTTATCACGCGTTTTTCTAAATGTGTGATAGGTATATATAAGCAATATTACTGGTAATACCGGTGATTGAACAAAACCCATTCAGAAGTTTTCGTACTAATATCACTACTAGTTTTTCACCTAAGAATGTCACTAAACCAGATTGATATAAACGTGAAACGCGGTATTTCCATCGCTTTTGGACAATGATAAAGCGACACTCTGATGACCTTATGAAAGAAAATTCGTAAAGCATAAAAATGGATCTGTGAACGTGTTAAATAACTAAAGGCTGTTCCCTGTTCCCACAGACAAGAAATGCGTGGATAAAATATGAAATCATATATTTTCAACGTTGGCGTTGCATGGAAAGATAAAAGCAGTTTGTTCAATAGTTCAGGTTGTGTGATATACTGCGAAGTATAACAGAATGCGCATTCGATGCACTTAATAGTATAGCAAAGAAAATGGCATTCCTTTGAATAGTCACACGAGTGAGTTACAATCCAATCCTATTATATAACGTACATAATTTCTTATGGATTTTATTATTCGTGACCTCTATTTTTCTTCGTTGATGAAGGCTTTCACAGTCGCAATTCCGTACACGATGGTTTCTCAGGTATTGAAGCGTTGACATACACAGTTTTCCTGTTGATCATCCCAACGTTATATCAGGTCAAGATCCTTAATAGTCATCGTATATCTATGAATATTTCACCTAGTAGTTCAAATGAATAGTAGGTTTGACCTTTTCAAATGTACTGAAGAGATTTTGCATCACAAGTAAAATAATGATAATCGAATAAAGGATAGAAAAGGGTTATCCATACTGTTTGCATACGGTTTGTATGAGGTTTGGGTTTGTGTTTGGGTTTGTATGCTCTTTGTACTTGTTTTACTGTAATTTCTATCTAGAAACCATTAAAATGATAGTGATTCAGTTTCCACTTTGGTTGTCACGAATGGGTCATAAATTTCTAAATATGAGGCATAATAAAAAAATGTCAATTTATGACAAAAGTGCTAAGAAATTAATCTGAGGTCATATAGTTAATAATCCTATGTTGATCATTCGCTCAAATAGTATTTCAAGTGAAGTGAGTTTGACTTTTTTAAATATTTTTCACAGCAAATAAAATATAATACATGAATATAAACAATAAACAGTCAAATATAAGCCACAATATTTTCAAATAGTTTGTTAGAATGTAGATATAAGATATTATGAAGTTATTTTAGTAAATCACAATTAAATTAAAACAGTTAAATTAAAAAAACTTCAATAAATGATGCAATTCGATTGGTCGACATTTGTTTGTATGCAAATAAAAATTGTTAATATAGCGTGTCAGAAAGTATAGAATATTGGACTTACCTAGCAACGTCAACGTAAGAACAATTCAATGTAACAAGAGTTCATGCGGACAGAATATAGCGAGTCTCGTAAATAGAACTTCTCAGAACCAAAGCCCTTGTTCGTGAAG
>CAXKVY010002927.1:0-10000 GCA_964058915.1 Tetropium fuscum | reverse complement strand
ACCCAAGATTTCTTTTCATTCACAAGACAAATATATATATATATATATATATATATATATAGATATATATATATATATATATATATATATATATATATATATATATATATATATATATATATATATATATATATATATATATATATATATATATATATATATGGGTTGTAAAATAATAAAATTCGCTTAGAGATGACAGCAGCTGAAGAATATAAGGTAATGAATAATTATATAGACTATAATACCTAAATGTGATGCCAGGGATGTCGAGGTTGAGCTATGTGTTGAGGATATCATGCAAAGTCCCTTCTGTAATTGGTCGTCCTCATCCCTTCCTACCGTCATGTTTCTATTGTTTCAGTGGCCTACGCGTGCATCACACTTGCCCCAAGCCACACACACGACTTATACATGCATTCCACACGCCTGGACCAAATGTGGGAAAACACGAACAAAACTTTATTAATCAATAGTCAATCGATGTCACCAAAACAATATTGGTTAATTGTGACCACATGAAAGAGACATAATACATATTTATTTGTAATATATCTATATATAGGTATCGTATTTATCCTGAACAATGTAATATATGGGCATAGGTACATTAATCCTATGGGAGTTTTGTTTAGTATGGGAATTAGTTCTTTGTTCATCCCACTTGCTTCGATCGTCAATACTAGTTGAATGCGCTGAAATCAGGCCACGTGCCCCTCAGGAGAGATCCCCGACGCGGCCGCTTTTTGCTCTACATTTCCACATCGCACTAGCGAAACTCAATACTTTAAGCTCCAGGGGCTTTCGCAGTTCAGCTCCGTAAATTGAGCTTTAAATTCTAGCGAATGGGCGTTAAATGTTCTCATAGATTAGTGAAATGTTTGCAGCCTGCGACGAAAGGCGGTAGGTATAACGGTACCTAATGATTGTAATGATTAATGATCAACCTGAGTTTAGGCTTAATCATTTCTGTGACTGAAGAGGCGGTATAATGTTCCTTCAATATTCAATATATCAATTTAATATCCTGTACACGACTGTTTAATGATCTCTGATTTCATTCAATATTTCATTTCGTTTGTAAATTTTCTTTCTGTATTGGTAATTGTCCTTCAATATTCAACACATCATGTGCAGAACTATTATTTAATGATCGGTTTAATGATTGGTGATATGTTTTGCATTTTAGTTGAATGTAAATCTTTTGTAGAGACTCTTCTTGAGGACGTTGTAACCCCAGAAAAGAGTTGAATCAAATCAGAAGCCTCACTTCAAGATTTTCATGGTTGGAGGCCGCGCAGCGCAGCTTCTTGGGCCAGGTCAAGTAAGGGTTGTGTCACGTTCAGAGATATATAAGTAGGGAGAATGATCAATGAGCGACAGTATGCGCCAAGTGGGATGACAACAGATGTATTATAGAAGTAGGGAGAATGAGCCTCGACGAATAGGGATCCTTACTTCTCGTTATGCTCTCGTTATGTTATGCTCGTTATGTTTCTCGTTATAGGGATCGGCCATGTTGACCCCTCTCTAACCTATGGCTTTGACGTATGTGTACATATTGACCCCAGTTTCTCTCTCTAACAACCTCAAGCTATACAAATAGACAAATGTGAAAAGTGTGGGTCAAAAAAATGTCCCGAGTCCCCTCTGCAAAGCGACTCGGAGGGAACTTTCTCATGGCCATATTCTCGTTTCTTATGTTCGATATAATAAGAATACTTAACTATTTCTGGCATGGTAGAAAATACTATAATTATTTACCATTGCTATTAGTATTGCCTTAAACAAATGAGAGTAGCTTCTTCGCTTTATTTTAAAGTCTAATTTCGCTGTATAGTGCCTTACTTACTAAAGTAGATAAGAAAGTAGAATATTTACGAAGCCGGAATATAAAATGATGTAAAAAAATGCTTCTAAAGTATAAAAGCGTGTTGCTTTTAACCATATTGACTTTTGCGGTTGCGATAAATGGACCGAGTTTATAAGAAAACTTTGAAAGATTCACATTAAGTGAATATATAATTGAACTGTATTTAAACAACTTATGTTAACTGCTTAAGGGAATATTTACATGGTGACTTGAAGCTTCAAAAATAAATATTTTTGAGGCCTTGTTTTTTAAAAGACTTTTTGCAAGGTGATAACGAAGGTGAATCCTTGCATAGATTTGTAAGATATTCAGGCAGTACCTATCTAACAGTAGTCTCATTGCTTTTATGACGTAGACATCGACAGAGGCATTATATATGTGACCTCAAAGGGTTATATATATATATATATATATATATATATATATATATATATATATATATATATATATATATATATATATATATATATATATATATATATATATATATATATATGATTTCAGAAATGGCGAACTTTCGAAAAAGTGATTTATTATTTTCAAAATTTTAATTTTACAATTAATTATTTTTTACATTAATTTTAGTTTTACATTTTTTTTAATCATATTTTTATATTTATGTATGAGGGATTTCATTACCAAGGAACTGACTGACTGATAGAACAAGGCCGATCTCTAACAGCTGGATATAGAATCTTTAATTTTATACAGTAGATTCCTTTCATAGTGTACCCAGGGTTTGGCGAATTCTGATTTGAAAAAATTTTTTATCACGAATGAATTTTGGATTTTATTATACAGTGTGGACAAAAAGTCTGGAACACATGAATAATCTCCCTAATTAGTGTACTTTTGCAAAAATGCTCAGACACGTTGATTTTGATTTTTAACTTGCCATCTTTTGAAAGAGCTAGATAATTTATTCAGTGGCGTAACGCTGAGGTCGCAAAATAATTATATTTTTTTTAAATGGCTACCCCCATTTTTTAATCTTTAGTTTGAAAGAGCACCTTTTCTGAATACGGTAGCTTAAAAATATTAGGTTGCATAAATAAAAAATTGAGATAAATAATGCAATCGAAATTTCCAAATATAAAAAATCTGTATTTATTAAATGAAATTATAAAATTAAATAAAACAGAGATATTAACTTAGAAAGTGTTCAAATTGTTGTCCATTTACTATTTGGCACTGAGCTAGACGCAAAACGAATTCATTTTGAACGTTTTTACGAATTTCATTGATTATTTCTGGTCCAATATTTATTATTTGTTGCCGAAATCTTTCTTTTATATAGTCTATGTTTTCTGGTCTGTTAATATATACATTGCTTTTTAAGTAACCCCAGAAAAAATTAATTGGGTTAAGGTCTGTAGAGCCACGTCGACCTATACATCGTTGAGTAAAAATATTATTTATGTAAGTAAGTCTTGTTGAAACCAAAGTTGAGTAGAAGGTATACCAGGGTTATTTTCATTTGAATATAAATGTATTAGCGTTGGAATTAAATCACGTTGCAAGAATTCCAAATACCTTTCACGGTTTAAGTTCTCATAAAAAAAATATGGCCCTAAGGTTATGTTTCCCACTATGCCAGCCCAACGTTACCTTTCCTGGGATGTTGTGTATCAGTTATTTGCATCCATCGTGGATTTTCTGTAGCCCAATATCTGTAGTTTTGTCTATTAACACTTCCATTCAGAACAAAGCTGGCTTCATCTGAGAAGACAATATTTTTTATAACATATTGTCATTATTGCAGCGCATTTGTATATCTTCGCAGAATTCCACTCTACGGTCGAGGTCATCTTGTGAGAGTTCTTGAGTTGAAATAACTTTATAAGGATTATAACATTATTTTAACTCAAGAACTCTCACAAGATGACTTCGACCGTAGAGTGGAATTCTGCGAAGATATGCAAATTACTTAAATAATATTTTTCCTTCGATATGAATAGGTCGACGTGGCTCTACAGAGTGGCCTCCTCCCTCTCCAGACCTTACCTCACTTGTTTTTTTTTCATACAGGGTTACTTAAAAAGCAACATTTATACTAACAGACCAGAGAACATTGATGATTTAAAAGAACGAATTCGGCAAGAAATACTAAATATTGGACTAGAAGTAATCAATAACGTTCAAAATAAATTCGTTTTGCGTCTAGCTCACTGCCAAACAGTAAATGAACAAAAATTTGAACAACTTCCTAGCAAATATCTCTGTGTTATATGTGTTTTATATGCGTTTGTTGTGTGTTAATTTGGTATGCTCCGCCTGCTTTAAAAAATCGTAAAACAATGGATTACTTTACCGATTATTTCTCGTTATTTGCTGGTGAGTTCGAAAAAAAATATGTTATTTTAGTCACCGGAAGTTATTGTGGAAACTGCAAAGTAAAAACACGAAATAGTTTTGAATGTAAAAAGTGTGAATACAAGAATATATTATTTGGAATATTTTTGAAAAGAAAACGGATCCAAATAAAACATGATGCAGGGTAGCCTGTAAAAGTTACAATAAAAAATCCAAGGACTAGTTCAAAGATTGAAAGATCACAAGAAATTTCTCGCCAATCAGAAAACGGATGTGCAATCTGACATCTATTATAATTTCTTTCTTTCTTGACGTTGGGTGTTTTTCCTTTTTGTTTTTTACGGTAAATTCAAATGTTCCTTAATTTCAGAAACTGGAATCTATCTCTGATGTATGCTAAAAACTTAGGTACCTACCTATATCATTTATATTTGTAAATAGTTTATTTTATTTTTTTATTGTTGTTTTTTTATTTTTATGTTTATTCACTAAAACTAAAAATTAGGAAAACTGTATTTATGATTAATTATCTGTTTCAGATATGTGTAAAGCCCTTCATGGAGGGCTAATACTTCTAGTACATCCTTTTCTTCCCTTTTCAATATTTTTTATTATACTTCTTTGAAAACGAAAATATAAAAGCAAAATATAGCATAAAAATATATACGAAATAAACTTGGAACATTTTTATTTTCATACAAGAGTTATGAGAATAAAAAAACATGTAACTACTAGAGTAAGAATATTGAAAATTAATAAAATTTCAATAATTAAATTATTGAAGTTTGAATTGTTATTATTAATGGTTATTCGTAATTGTTTTGATTTTCTCGAATGATTGATACAGTTGTTTTATTGCAAGTTGTATTGTATTTGCAAGTAAGAAGGGTTACACAGTTTTCGTGATACCTCAATTTTTCTTTGTATGGATTATTCTATATATCCTTCTGCTACATTTGAAGTACGCCATCCTACGTGCATTTTCACAGTGAGTAAATCAGAGCATGCTTCGACCAACATGGTTGCCGAAGAACGCCTAGTCTTGCCCGATATATTTTGTGGGATCTTTTAGTTTTAGGTATTCTGCAACAATTTTGGAAGACCACCGGATGATATGTCATCCAACGTGCTGAGCGTAGCAGCTGCCGTGTCGATATGCAACAAATAATATAGTGCTGTTCATATTTTTAAGTCGTGGAGCTGCATATTTATGCTAAAGTGCACAGGGCTTAAATATACATCCTTCATTGGCAATGGTGAAACTTGTTGATGCATAAGTTTTTCCATCTCTAAAAACACAGGATCTACCACATTAGATATTACCTAGACATTATCTCGTCTAAATTTAACCTATTAAATCATATATTCGATATGCACCAAAGATCCCAAACACTAAAATTGCTTTTAGTAGTAGATATTTTTCATCTGGAGCTTCACATAAAAATGTGGTTACTTGTTCCACTGTTAAAACTTTGGACATATTCGGTATAATAATAATATATCCTACAGCTTGACGCTTCAAGAGAGCAATAGTTTTTGGAGATGTTAGCATTTTCTTTTATGGCCAAACTTTATCATTGAGAATCGACTCCATAACGTGGAAGATTTCATAGACTCAGCTTTTCCGACAAAATAAACGAGAAGAATATCGTCACATACAGTTTTGATTTTGTACAGGTTTCGCCATTTAGTAAGAAGTTGATATTCGTGTTCAAATCTTGACTTGGATTCGCGTTCGCTTGTGCCACTTGCTTTAGGATATTATCGGATATGTTAAATAATGGGGCCAAAAAAGGCCTTCTTACATTATTACTAATACAGATGAAAATAAGGTGTTGTAAAGAAGTATAATAAAAAGCCATTTCCATGCATAATTTTGTGGTTATTTCATTTCCAAAGCTTGATTGCTATTATTGTTTATTGTTTTCTTCTACTACCTGCCACTTGAAACTGTTTATGTGAAGCATTATACCTAATAATTTAATATACATTTGGTGTAGGTACCTATATCGAGTTCCTTCAGCGAAGTACTTACTAAACATTATTATAAGTAATAAATTAAACCTCATTTTTTTGCTTAACCTTGACTTTTACGCATTATGACTAAGTCATATTTGTCAAAGACTTGTTAATTATACCGTCGTCTTTTTCGCAAAATACCTACAACCATGGGTGGAAGAGAGCAGGTGGTTCGGTAGAAAAGAGCAGGTTGTTAAACGGGCGTATTCACAAGGCCGCCCAGCTTGGTTTTGCGCCCGTTGCATTTTTCCAATGTCCCGCTTAACGGGTTTTTCGAGTGCTCTCGTAACTTAGTAACAACAGCTACTGAATAAAATAAATATGCGTGTTTTTTTATGTACGATTATGTTATTCTTTTATTGGCTGCTTATTTAACTTACAGCATCCAGTTAAGGTTGGGATTTTTTAGAGTGAGAGGGAAATATATGCATTTATTTTGGTTAAGTATAAATAACTAAAAAGCAAAATGAGAGGAACTAATTTTTAGGATCTTCCTGTTAACTATGAAGCCCTATCGATGTATTATAAGTAATTCGACAGTCATTTTCGGTCCCTCCGAAACATTATCTTTTCATTCATGCTAGTATTTATTATCTCTGAACTTCTTGACAACAAAATTGAACTTGTTGCTCTACCTTCATGGTCCCGTATAGTGACAACTTGTAACTTGTCCCTTGTAACTTGAAATGTATCGTGTTTTCAATTTTCTGGCAAATTTCAAGGAAAATTGGTCGCTTAACTTAAGAAAAAACATACTTATGAAAAAGTATTAAACAATCTCAATATCCGGTTGTCTCGCTAAACATGTAATTGTTTGTTACATTGTTCTAATGAATATTATTACCTCTTCCTGTCATGATAAAATTCACAAAAAACTTTTTTTTAAATAGAGTTAGTGTGTGCTGTTTATGACAATTATTCATGATCTTGTACGAATTTTCTTGTACGAATGTTATAAAACATGTTCTCGTAATTAATAAAATAGTGTACCTACCTAATAATAAATACTTTTAATATAACAGAAGTCAAAATCACGTGTAACGAGGGCCTACACAGACAAGAACGCGCGCACGGTATCCGAAATACCGTGCCATGCGCTTCAAAATCATATATAAATTATTCAGCGAATTAAAAAAATATTTAAAAAATGTTCCTTGATGTATTCTACTTATTTTATCTGGTATAAACAAATATCTGTAATAATAACAGAAGTATATTTGTAACATCGAAATATGAGACATAAAACCCCAGCAAAGAACTCTCATTATATCGATATCTTCACACTTGCTACAGCATTGTCAAGTATAACCGATTTTCAAGAATTTAAGGAAAAACAAATGATTTTATATACATCGCCCATCACATTATGACATTATCATCATCTAGTATAACAAAATATTGATCACACTATATACCTTTCGTCATATCATAAAACAATTGGATGGTGAATGTGATGCAGAAATATAATGTTTCCCATTCAAATATGACGGATCCATTTTACACGTTCCTCGGCCGTGTCACATCGGCATCATTGGCATTCATTTGGATGTCTAAATCGCCTAATACCATCGAACGTTTTGTGGTAAAGTGAGGTCAATAATAATTCTTGAAATAGAAGTAATACAGTTATTCTTTAATTTAGTGTATTATTTTGATGGGTCCTGTGTTAAAATTGATTATGATTATTATGATTAGTATTCTATCAAAATAGAACAGCTCGTTGAATGAAAGCGCCTTTATAGCGACGATTTTAGCTTGCTGTATGAAAAGTTATACTGCCTCGATCTCCCATTGCGGCAATTGTGGGTATCCTTTGAAATTTTTTTGTCTCATATTTCCATGTTAAAAACAGTAGATATTGATGTGGATGGATACTTAAGAAAATGTATTCATATATAAAAAATATATTTGAATACTTAAGAAAATTAGGTTTTAGAAATGCATGCTTATTAGAAACTTCTTAGATGCAATATATTTGCAAGCTGACTGAATTTCGACGTGTATCCTGCGTCTGTGTGCAATGTCTGTGTGCAAACTTCATAAACATCAAATACAAATGATATACGCCAACAACAGTTACGTTACTAATACTGCTGGTAAAAGTAACAACAGGCGGATTTTCTAAGTATGACTTTAAAGAATTGTTAATTCTTTAATAAATTTAAGTAAATAAGCCACTGATTTGTCTTATTTTCCAACTGATTTACTGGATTTAAATAGGTCATTTACTAAACATATGATAACATGTTCATTGTTGTAAATGAACAAGGCTCCCAATACAGAACCCTGCGGCACCCCCTCTGCCGTTGATAAATTAAAAATTAGATGTTTTAGATAATCGCGAAACATTGTTTCCTAGAAGAAAGGTATGACTCCATCAGATGGTGACCAGTTTCTCAAGTCCAAGCTCCTATGACAGAAAGTCGTACCTTATAAAACACTTAGAATTAAGTAGGTGAAAATAGAAGGAAATGATGAGGTGGCTGAACAATTTTTATGAAAGGAGAAGGCCTGAAACTTTATTGAAAATAAAAATTGGTTTTGTGTTTGAATATACCGTTATTCATAGTAAAAATCAATCAATTAATTAAAAATGTCTCATTTTTTTTATTTTAATTTATTATGAAGATTTGGGGTCTGAAACATTATTAAAAAGAAAACATGCGCGGTAATTAAACGCAAAAGTAGTGAAAATTAATTAATTAAAAAAAATTAGAAAGTTGCTATGTGCGGTATAAACTGTTAATTCAAAAACGGTCTGCCGGATCAATTTGTATAATAAAGGGTGTAATGAAGGGGTCTGAAACTTTAATAATAACCAAAAATTATAAAACTGTTATGTGTGGCATATTAATAGCAATAATGAAATAATTAAGTGTTAATTAAAAAAATTGTGTGCCAAACCAATCTTTATGAATAAGTGGGGTCTTGGGTCCTATTAGATTTCGGTTCTACCAAAGTTGACGGAATAAATATTGACCGTTGGACCTGCAGACGCCTCAACCAAGAGCTGCTACAAAGTTGTTTGTGGTCCGTACAATATTAGCTCGTTTACTAACGTCTTTAATAATTAACAGTCGCGTACCGTGCGATGCTTCGGATGACATTTCAAGCAGACAAGGTATCTTTTTATGATCTTGTTAACGCCGATTATGGTAATTGTTTGCTCAACCGCGCCAACTGCTAGAATTGTATTAAAACTTAAATCTGAATGGTAATCAGATACTTGACATAATAATTAGTTGTGTAGTACTATTTTAGACGGGATTCTTAGCTATAATGTATTAAATGTTTATAACTATGCAATTAACGCATTAACCATAATTTATGCTGGTATAATATAAATGACTCGACCAAATGAATATATCTGCAATTATTGCATCAAGTTATTTTATTCATTGAAAAAAGTACACATGAAAAATATAGTGAACGTCACTATAGAAAGAGATTTTGACTCAATTAACTGTTTGCTATAGTGCTTTCATTTGATATGCAAACTAATGGATTGCGGTGCTCTGTGGCGCGCGCAATTATCTTAATATAGGAAATAAAATAAAAAACAATAATCTTATCATTCTCGTAGAACAGAACAGCTGCCCACAACTGCATGGCGGAAAGGGCAAATTAAAGACTGGAAGAAAGAAACATTGAACACGATGATTCACTACTTAAAGCTGAATTATTGACACTGGCAAGGCAACATTTTCCAGCCTTCAAGAAGTATGTAGTGGATAAAATGGCCAAATCAAGAGGAATGGAGGTAATTCGATTGCCTCCATATCACTACGAACTGAACCC
>CAXKVY010002926.1:0-19201 GCA_964058915.1 Tetropium fuscum | reverse complement strand
ACCCTAAACTCAGCTATCAGCTATCGAATTGTTTTTTGTTCAGGGTTGCCAACACTACTGCACAAATGGCGGCAAATTCAAATCTTGCGTTAATTTTGAGACACGCTTTATAAAAAAGAAAAATAATTGCAAATCTTTAAATAATATAAAGAATGTGGAATCTAAGGTCTCTGTAATCGTAGTCAGAAGCCCGACAGACATTATCATCATTAGTATATTTTTAAAAGACGTTACATGCTTCGATCACCAATTTTTGTAGTTGGCGCTTGCAATCGCATATATAAGATGAGGGTCATAAAGAAGAAGAAAGGTCCTTCCTTTATTTTACAGCTGCTGTTTCACAGGATGTGTTACATATTGATTAAATAGAATCCTTAAAATAAACCCTGCGGGAGGGCAATTTTTTTTTAATTAACTGCGATTTGTTTGGTTTGTAGCAAAGTGGGTAATGCAAAGTACATTTGGAAGGGGAAGCGGGCCCTCTAAAATTAAAAATTGTAAAATGGGAAATCCTCAATACGTCGGGCCATTTGCATTTAGTCAGTAATTGATTGGCTTGTGAGAACAAAATTCGACATTTTAAGCTATGAAAAAGGTCGCATTCGTCAAATATGTGTATGAAAGGCGCACGTTCCAAAAGCAATCGCAGCTCGATAAGCGTTCTGGTTAAAATATAATTAAAAAAGTTTGATCCGGATAATTGAGTCAATTTTCGAACAAAGGGAAATATATCATAATGGAGAGACCTATATTTAACGTAGTTGTTAATATACTATGGAGATTGAGTAACATGGAAATATTCACTAAAATTCTACTTATAAAAACTTTTTCGTACTGAATTAATTTACATGGGGTAAAAGCAGAGAGCAACCGTCGTTTACCCAAAATTTTTTTAACTTCATAACATTTTGTTTTTATCTGCAATATCAGTGGCATATTTTCTATATCCATATTTAACTGTGCTCATTTATTTAATTTTATTGTTCAAAATCTGCTACGGTGTTATTCGTTGGTGGCTATAAATAAACCCATCAGCGAATATATTAAGTACTAATATAATAAAAATAATAGATTTTTATTCTATTAGTACTCCAAGCAACGAAGGTTTCTGTTCGCAAAAGTTCAGAGAGAAATGGAAGGTGGAATGGTACACATAGGTCCCCTGAGAGTACCATGAGTTTACAACCTCTGGGGGTTCCCGCTCGAGGGGTTGAGATGAAAACTCTGCGTCGCGACGCTTTTCGGGAAATAGTTTCCATTTTACGGCGCGCCAAAGTTGGGGGATTTGCAACTTTCAAAAAATCAGAATTTCATCTCTGATTAAGACGAAGATCACTATCAAACAATTCTGTACATTTTCTGTGTCTGGAGATACCCGATTTGATACATTTGGGCGTGTATAATAAAAGATATGATTTTTTTGAACCGCGCCACTATATACTCCCATATGGGCATTTTTTAATTATTATCTACGGTCAATATTTCCTTATTATTGTTGACCTAGGCACCAAATTTATTATTTTTGTGCATAGATGATAAAAGGAAATATCATTTTCAACTCATTTCCACACCACACATGAAGAGATGATGGTGTGTTTTGGGTCGGTCGCGGTCGTTATAAAACTGACTCGCCTTCGTTGTTGTCATCCTCAGACATCAATTCGGCAACCACTGGCAGGTAACCATAAGCACGTCCACAACCCTTCTCACATCTGCAGAAGATGCTCTTATGTAAAACCTCTTGATCTGGCTCCTTTGCGATCCGTATTGCGTCCAGCCCTGCGGTTTTTCTGCGCCATCCATGATCTTCGGGAGCTTTCCGAACTTCCCGCCAGCTCTATACTTGACAATAAGTATCCAATGAGTGATGATGGCACGCATCGGAATTTGGTGGCAGCTCCGCGAGATTGAATTTATTTTCCAACTTACGACGTTCGCTTCCTGCACCATACTGCCTTAATATAAACAGTTCACCAGCGGCAAAGACTTCCGTTAATTCTGCACTAGGGTCATCAAATACCTGAATCATATCTGTTAATGTTGGTTTTTCTTTACTAAAGTTTTGAGCAATAGAATCTTTTCTTGATTGAATAACAACGATGTAGTGTCACATCCACTGAAGGAATGCGCAAATAAAATACTTTTCGCAACAGTATCGCTATATTTAAAACTCGGAGGCGAATAGAACGCATCCTCCTTGTTCCCTCTATCCGGCTTGTGCCGGATAGAGGAAATATATGCTTGCATCATATTAAATAGTAAGCTGATGCCACACAAGGAGCACGTATCTTATACCCCAATCAGGATATTCATGACTACTAATGAATAAAAATTATAAATTTAGCGCTCAACAATAATAAGGATTATTATTATAATTTATATTTTATATTTATTATAATTATTATAATTAATTATTAAAAAAGGCCCATATCAGAGTATGTCGGGGAGCGCTTCAAAAAAAAACATAGGGTAAAATGCCCAATTATTGGCACTTTAGAGAGATAAACGGAAATAAAATAAAAAAATTGGTAGAAATTTTAATATATCAGGTTCAAAGTAGTATAATTGTTTCATATACATATTTATTATTAATAAAAATAACATTTATTTATTCTAATTTATTTTAACAATGTACATTTCTAATAATTGGCATGTCCTCGCCAATTACTGGCACTATTAATATTCCATTGATTTGCATATCAACAAAATCCTAAGATAGGTAACATAAATGCTTATCTACTGAGTAAAATAGAACACATTAAAAATATTTCTTTTACATATTATTTCTTTTAGGGCATGTACGATACAAAAAATTATCTGTGTATTCCTCATATTTTTTCAAGCACCTAAAATGGTACGTTCGAGTGCATTTGCCACATTTTATTCCTATATTGGTTCTACAAATATTGTTAGCACAAGTGAAACATATGCCTTTTCGGACAACAATGTTATTATTGCTTGGCACTGAACTTTCCTTTGAGACAAAAATATTACTTGGCAATGAATTTTTCAGGTGTTTTAAATAAGTTTCTAACATATGTATGATTTACATTTTATTTTAAAATGGGATTAGAATTTGCATGAGTACCACTTTTATTTAAATTTTGATTGTTTGCTTTTAATTTTACTCTTTGGTGTTTTTGGTTTAGTCCTAATGTTTTTGGTTTTGTGTTGTGAACAGTTTTTACAACTTTTTTTTGTTCGAGAGATTTAAGAAGCCTTTTCTGTTTATTTTCCTCTTTCTTTCTTTCTCTTCTTTAATTCTTTCCTTTTCCTCCACTATTTTTTATAAACAGTAGACGTAAGAACAAAGGAGCTCTCTCAGACTCAAATTTCCTGATTTTCTCCATTCTCAATTTGTTCAAGAATGCTTTGTGAATTCAATCGATCTACATCACCATCGATAATATCTGTTTGCTCTTTCATGTTGTCCAACAATAAAACTCTTTCTTCGAGTGCAGTGCAACTTGCTTCTCTCTTATTCTTATCCAAGTTTTCATAATTATTTATATTTTCGTCCCTGATTCCCTCTTAATAAAATATTTTCATGAACAATAATACTAGTTGTTTGTGGTAAATCAGAAAAAAATATTGATATATTCTTCTTTATTCGTTCTACTGTCAGAAATATTTCATCAGAATATGCAACAGTAGGTACTTATATTGAAATCACTCAGATCATCTACGTCGACTAACAACATCGTATCGTAAGCTTTCGATACTGTCAGGTTTTACTCCTGCCTCGTTTAAGCTCTTATTAGAATCAGGTTTGAGTTTGTCGTACACCACTTTGAGGTGTTTAAAATGTTGGCAAATTTCATCATTGCATACTTCATTTGAATAATTTTTTAATTGATGTATTGTATTTTCGCCGACAATACCGCAAAACTGTTCAAAATATATGGTTTTTACATTAGGTACATTGTCGTGTTGAGTCTCAGAATTCATGTTTCCTACATTTGTATTGGTTTTTCCCAAGCACTTCTCATAGTCTATAGCTTGTGGATTCCAAGGAAGAATACCACAACTCTGAAGCTATTAGCTGCTGTTTCAGGCTTGAGAAAAGACACAGAATTTTTCAAAATAGGTGCAAAATGTTCTTTACTTAATTTGCAATAAGGGTTTTTTCGCCGCCACTCAAGCACTCCATTTCTCCATACATCCTTTCCATTTTTTAGAGGTCGAAAACAAGATATCAGCTGGTTGTATGATTCGTATTGAATTGGGATATAATGCGATTAATATGATTTTTAAATCTGTGCAAAGTTGGCTGAGATCATAAGTAAGATGGGTCTTGTGAGCATCTACGAATAAAATTATTGGAAATTCTACCCTTTGACTTTGTAAATAAGGATGAAAAACCTTTTTAATGTAATCGACAAAGATACCAGATTTCATCCAGCCATTATCGCTCAAACCGATTCCCCAGCCATCAGGTACACTGCTTAATACATTCCTGGGTAGGCATTTATTGGGAAAGGTTATTAAAGGTGGTGTTGTTGTGCCTGATGCTGAAAATGTGAACATTACGGTGAGTTTTTGCTTGGCCTCTCCTCGGTCTACTACGTAAACATTTGCAGCACCTTTAGGCGCTAGAACTCTTCCCAGCTTAGGACAAAACTGAAAACACGTTTCATCTCCGTTATATACCCTTAAAGGATCTTTCAGGATTGAAAAGTGCCCTTTTTCTTTTAAATAAATTTCTATTTCGGTAACCACCCTTTGATATTTTCTTCTGACACGTTAGAAGAAGCAGCAGTTACGCCCTCTGGTTTAAAAACAATCTGTACCATCTATCTCCCGGTGTATTTTTTCTGAATGGATTTGGTCAGTTGTTGGCATTCAAAAAATCCTTAACAGACAACTGTATATCAAGTTTCCTTCTCGGAAACCCTTTCCTGTGACTTTCTAATATCCAATTGACTAATTTATCTTCCTCCTCCTTAGATAAATATGTAGAATGTCCTAATTCGGTTTTTGAAAAGTTAGGCCCAAGTCTGAATTGAAGTGTTGATATCGGTATACCATATTTCATTGCTTTTTTATTTGTTGGTACCCCAGATTTAATTTCATTTAGTGCCTGTTGAAGTGTTGCCTCTGTATAATTTTTGTTGTATTTAAAGTTTTTTTTTACTTTAGGCATCTGGAACAAAATATCCTGGGTAGAGAGGGTGTGCCAATTGTTGGCATATATGGAGATATCAAGAGGTCTAATCATTGGCACCTATGCCAATCATTTAATCTGTCAAATGTTGGCACCCTTAAATTTCTACATGAAACCAATAATTTTATTTCATTTACATTTAAAAAATTAAATATATACATACCTTAGTTACATAAATACTTGATAAAATGGTTCTATTATGCATTTGACAAGTTGTTGTATTTTCAAATAATTACAGTTCATAATGAATATTGAAAAATAAGGAGAACTATGAAATATCACTTACATCAATACCCAATTTCGGCCTTGGAATTTATGGTACATGCGCAAAGGTTGCATTAGATAATACAATGTTGCCAGATTAAATAATTAAACGAATTTTTATAATAGAGTCGAGAGCATTTGCTATTAATAAAAAAACATAGTTAGTGCCAATCAGTAGAACAGTGCCAACAATTGGGCGATTACCCTATCTTTTATTATCCACGACCAAATGTATCAAATCGAATATGTACATACGCAAAAAACGTTACTCTTTCAGTAAGAAAATATAACAGAATTGTTTGATAGCGATACTCGTCTTTATCCGCGATGAAATTCTGATTTTGTTGAAAATTGCAAACCAACCCCCCACTTTGGCGCGCCATAGAGCGGAAACTATTAGTAGAAGACATAAAATTTTATTCTCTATATATTTGTTTTGCATTTTTTTTGATAGCACTTACCACAACGGCGCTCTTTCGCTATTATAAGTTATACTTTGTGTGACTGAGCATGGTTATATGGTTTGTTTAATTGATGTGGTAATTTTTTAAAGGGCAGTCGAGGTCCAGTTCTGCGTGAAATCTGAAACATACTAAAAAATTACCATCCATGACTTAGAGAAAATTGTGTTAATCGGTCAAAACAGTTTTCCATATGCACATATTATTTTCATCCACTTAAAAAAGACCCGATTCAAGATAGTATTTTGAAAAGAATGTCCCGGGAACTTCCAGTTTCCCATGCATCTCAAAATGAGGAAGCTGGTAGACCAAGTGGGTTAACTACAAATTAATTAAATATCGGCTGCTGTCGCCTGCATCTAGTAATTATTGAAACAGATTGGAAATTTTGGAGGAAACTACTGGCCAAGTCATTTTTATGAGATGGGTAATGTTATTATTAAGTAGAAATGCGACCAGTTTTTGCATATAAGGCATTCCAGTTTGTTGCAAGAGATCAATGGAACTGTTGGGTTTATTCTTCATGTTGCGGAATAAGGGCTGTCTCAGTTCTGCGAAGAAGGCTCGAATGGCATCCTTTAATCTATCGGTGATTTGTGGTGACCGTGTGAGACTTAAAACCTGATGGATTATCAAGAAATTAAGGTAATGAAAGGAAATTATTGCCACTTCATTACGTAATAATTGACATACCCTATTAGCGAATAGGGGAGTAGTGGACTCTTATTTTTACATTACTCCTCAGCATAGCCTATTATAGAGGCTACAAGCTACTTCAAGGGCTATTAAACTGCTTTGATATAATGGTAAACAAAAATTAAATTTAAAGCTGCTTAAATTTACGCAGATATGTGTTTAGTTGTTTAATATAACAAATAATATTCCACAATTTCCTCTATTAATTGCTGTTGCACTCCTTTGAAATGCCAGTACAAATATTGAGTGATGAGGCATTTATATATAGAACAACATGAAACAATGGTGCAAATGACGACCTCTAATAAGTATTTATCATAATTAAACATTTGTAGGATAAAGTTGCACAGTTATATCCAGCGGGATCGGATGTGCTATTTAAATAATGATACGAATAGAGAAAAACAGACTGTATGAAAAATACAGTCTGGGCACACTTACGTTCTCAATTGATCGGGGATGTCAGATGATAAAATACCCTTCGCACTTTTCTTCCGTAAGGCATAGAGGATCCTGAGATAAGGAAATCCATTTCGTTCTGAAATCCAAAGTTATTTCCACTATTAGTTCACGTCTATCCCGATAGGAAGGAATACCAAAATTGTTATTTTCCGCTTCCACGTGCAAATATAGTCGGGATGAATTTTAATTTGTTATTTGCCCGTAGCAGAATCCTTTACTAGGTGATAATACATATATTAATTAATGAAATCAATTTCGGCATTGGTTATTGAGGCGTGAGGCATAGAAATAACCCAAAACGTTCATTTCTTTTATTTATTTCATTTATTTATTTCATTTCCAGTTATAGGATTTTTCTGAATTCTAGGAGCCCATTATTCTCAAAATTAAGATCATTACTTTAAAGTCTTCTAAATTTCTTTCCATTCATTGGAGGTAAATTTAGATTAGGTTCATTAAATAGACGACAGTATGATATTATCAATTTGCATAAATTTTGTACAGTTATGCTGTAATAAACATTAACTGTCAATATTTATTATGTATAACTACGTTGTCATGGGCTCTTGGCATACTGTTACTATGATTTATTTACTACTATTTTTACGGAAGCGTCAGAAGCGATTGAACACGATATATTGAAAAATCCCTAGATCTACGGAAGAACTGCAAAATCTGGCAACACCGCACCCGACGATGTGGCAACACCGCATCTGGGGGTGCCAGATACAACCCCCCAAGGGCGAAACCTGAACCCCTCTAGGACTTCAAATAACAGATACGCCCTTGGATCTATTTAGAATAGTTGCAGTGCAAGAACACGTCAACTACCACCCCCTATAGAACCCTTCTAGACGCCTTGTATACAAACTAGAATGTAATGGAATAAATGAGAATAATCTAGAATGAGATGGAACAAGTGAGAACAATCTAGAATGGGATGCTTTAAATGGGACACCCGGTATATTTTTTGATATTCGGATAGAGATTTTTTATGCAAATACAACCATGTCTTTAAAAGCTCTTTCGACGATGAGAATTAACGATTTTATAGCAGTTTGAAATAAAATCGAACAATAAAACAACTCGAACAATAAAATTAAAATGATTTTCTCAAGGTGGCCGTGATCAAATGAAATGTCTGTCGTATCAAGTTGATATATGTCAAAAAGATACCTATTATCAGTTTAGTTTGGTACTGAAAGAAAAAAAGTAGAAGCAAACACAATACTTTATAAGAGCGACTCAGAAGAAAGTTAAGAATAATTTATTTATAAACTAAAATATTGTTTCATATTATTTACAAATAAGGTTTAATTCATTTTTATTAATTAATTGAGGTTAAATAATTTATTTATAAACAAAAATATTGTTTAATATTCTTTACAAATAAGGTTCAAATTGGGTACCCTGATGCTCAATGCAGGCGTACATCTTTTGATCTCGGTATTAGTTACTCTGAGAATAGTATCCCGTGGAATATTAGCTATCTCGTTTCTAATTCGGTTTTCTAAATCCTCCAAGTTTTCTGGAGGCGTAACAAAAACTTTACCTTTCAGATACGGCCACAAAAAATAATCGCACGGATTTAAATCTGGCGATCTTGCAGGATATCGAATTGGTCCGTTAGTACCCATCCATTCTTCAAATCTGTCGTTTAAGAAAACGGTATTGATTCGCGCATTGTGTGGTGGCGCGCCGTCTTGGTGAAATATAACATTTACGTACTCATTAACTAGGAGATCCTCCAAAAAAAAATTCATGGTCTTCTCGCAACAGTCGATTGTATGACAGAGCGTTTATAGTGGAGCGGGTCTACGAAAAAAAAGGGGTCCAAACGGAAGTGACTTTTTTGAAAAAAAATTTTTTCCATTTTGTTCATAATATTCCCCCCTACCCCCTGGTAACTTTTTCCGGTAATTGTTGTCCACCAGGGGGCGCGCGCAGCCCTTCAATTATTGTAAAAACATATTTTTGAGATTACGCGTAATGGAGGAGACGGATAGAAAAATGTTTTGAACAAGAAAAATAGGTTTCCTCGATACGCGTAATCTGGTTTTGGACCCGTCAAAATGAAAAGGACAAGAAAAAGGGAGTGAGCAACAGGGGGTGTTGCGAGAAAGGGGGTTGTATTGGGAGGCTGAAATTTTTTTGAGATTGCTCAATTAGGGATGGGATGGGAGGGGAGAGGGTGGAAAAGGATTAAACGGGTGTATCTCCGGCCCTGCTGAACCGATTTAAAAAAATTAAAATGGATTTTTTTTGTTTTTTTATAAGGAATCGAGGACAGCTTGAAAAAAAACAAAACTCAAAAACACGGGCGTGGAGGGGTGAAAATAAAAACGTTATTTTTTTGTTTATTTTTTTTGTTATGGGAAGGACGGGGGAGGGGCACCTATCATATTGAAAAAGTTGGGCAATTGTATAAACTTTACTGAAAAAAAAAATTATCGATTTCGTTCATTAGGGATGTCAGGGCGTCGAATCTAGGTTAACGCCCTGTAGAAGGGCGAGCGAAGAGATGTCCTACGCCCTCAAGCCAGGGCTCATTCTCACGGTGAAGGTTTCCCCTATTAATTAAAAAAAAATCCCGATCCCACCAATAGTTTTCATACGCGCGCGAGTTGGGACGCTGGGAAATTTTATTTTCTCGCCAGTATCTCCAGCAGAAGAGTGGGCGTGGACTCTACCCCCTCTTCCCGCGCGCTATCCCGACTCACACACAGAGAAATCCCTTGCGATTCCTTCATTCCTTTCCTCTCTCATTTCATTGTCCATTTCAACGGTTTTTTTTTCTTCACGATGAATTTTCGAAGCGGATTCGAATTTTCGAAGCGGACATAAGTTAATGCTTAATTGGGCAATGACGAATTTTTTTTTTGGGTAATATCGAGAGCAGGAAGGAAGAGGAGGAGGGGTTATGAAATAAAGAAAAATAAATCACAATTTATAATTAACATTTCTCATAATATATTTATATACAACATCACAAATAAACATTTTTTCGGCCATATACTTATACATAATATCACGACTCGGGTCTGATAACCGCAGGCCTAAATCTAATCGAGGCGTGCTTTTTTAGTTGGAATCTCTATTTCTGCGTCGCTAAAACTTGATTCGTCTTCGCTTTCATATTCCCATTATGAATCTGTGTCATTATTTTCCAAATTTCAAAGTTTGCATACATGCACCCCCGATCTGCGTTTATCAAAAATTGAGTAAATTAGATTAAGAGGAAATTAGATTATGTCACTAATGTCAAGGCTTACCTTCCTGAGCTCCGATTTCATTCCCCTCCTCACCTTGCCGTCATCCCCCGCGCGAGAAGAGAGGGTAGAGTCCACGCCCACTCTTCCGCCGCTGGAGATACTGGCGAGAGAAAATAAAATTTCCCAGCATCCCAACTCGCGCGCGTATGAAAACTATTGGTGCGATCGGGAATTTTTTTTTTAATTAATAGGGAAACCTTCACCTTGAGAATGAGACCTGGCTTAAGGGCGTAGGATGTCTTCTCGCCCTTCTACGGGGCTTTAACCTAGATTTGACGCCCTGTCGTCCCTAATGAACGAAATCGGTATTTTTTTTTCAGTAAAGTTTATACAATTGCCCAACTTTTTCAATATGGCCCCTCCCCCCTCCTTCCCATAACAAAAAATAAACAAAAAAAATAAGGTTTTTATTTTTGCCCCCCACGCACGTGTTTTTGAGTTTTGTTTTTTTTTAAAAGCTGTCCTCGATTCCTTATAACAAAACAAAAAAAATCCATTTTATTTTTTTTAAATCGGTTCAGCAGGGCCGGAGATACACCCGTTTAACCCTTTTCCACCCTCTCCCCTCCCAACCCTTCCATAATTGAGAAATCTCAAAAAAATTTCGGCCTGGCCTTCCGATAACCATTACCTACAAGAGGAAAAAAAATCAGCTGCCCATTCCCACCCCCTTTCCCGCAACACCCCCATTGTTCACTCCCTTTTTCTTGTCCCCCCTAAAAAACAAAAACCTTAAAACCGCTGTATCTCCGGTTCTAATGGACCGATTTTGACGGGTCCAAAACCAGATTACGCGTATCGAGGAGACCTATTTTTCTTGTTTAAAACATTTTTCTATCTGTGTCCTCGATTACGCGTAATATAAAAAAACCTGTTTTCACAATATTTGAAGGTCCGCGCGCGCCCCCTGGTGGACAACAATTACCGGAAAAAGTTACCAGGGGGAAGGGGGGAACATTATTAACAATTTTCAAAAAGTCACTTCCGTTTGCAAACTTAGATTCGCTCCACTATCAAGTTTTCGCCCAAAAAGACTTGTCCAATAATTCGATCCCTTAAAAATCCACACCAGACGTTTGTTTTAAATTTTATTTGAAAATTTGTTTCTCATATAATGTGCGGATTATTATTCGACCAATGATAATGCAGATTCCGATTAAAAAGGCCATTGTTTCCAAATGTGCATTCGTCCGAATTCGTCCTTTCTAAAAAGTAATGGCAAAAGTTTAATCGACGCTCTGGATCGTTGGTTTTATACGCTTTTAGATGATGTTTTTTCATAATAATTAATAGAACCAGTTTTTCGAAATCACCTTTCGAGCCTGTCAAATTTCCATCTTTATGGGGTTTCTCTGCCGGCATATTTTTGGGCGTACCTTCGACGAACTTCTGCGCCATATATATATATATATATATATATATATATATATATATATATATATATATATATATATATATATATATATATATATATATTAAAAAAAGATAGCGTATGTAGCTAAATTTGTATACGCTCTATCATTGCAATTAAAATTCAGATTCTCTACATGAAATACTTTTGTACCTAGCTACTATATAATATCTGTACTTGAAATTTTTTTACCATCAGTGTTATAATACCAATGGTGATAAATTTATAATCCTTTGTATATTGAATGTTCGTGCACATTTTATAGAAATAAAAAGGTTTTAATACTTAAACACCTACGTTAATCTTTGTACAAAACATGCTCATATTTTTAAAATTGATATTAATTTACTTTCATTGTTTCAGGTGAGTTTTTTCCGAACAACGTGGAAAGAAAGTAATTGTTTGTAAGTAATATGAAATACCTACTCCCCATATTTTATGTGAATTTGTAAATAAAAAACGCTATATCAAAGCCGGGCGTGGAATCGTTAATTAAAGCGCTATAAAACTTTCTCGAACTACGCAACTCATTCCTCTTTCAGGGTAATCATACTTTTCCATTCCTATAGTCGAAGTTGCGAATTAAATTTTATTATTTGCAAAACTTTTTTGATCAGCTGAAAACTTGAATTGAAGATATTTAGTTAATATTACTACGGAAAAAAATTTTGAATGTGAAAAAAATTTATTTTTAAATGTTTGATTTTGCTTTACGAATTTGCGCAAAAAAATTGTTTATAAACCTACATATGAAACGAAAAGTAAAACCAACAAAGAAAATTGTGAGTTTGTTCCATATGCTTACACAATATATTTCATTGCTCAATGATGGTAATTAAAATATTTTAACACTATTTTCGTTAACATCCCATTTTCAAATTTGTTAAGAACTGCAAAATATGGAACTGAAAAGTGTTAATTATTTTACGGAATCTAATTTATGATTGGTTGGTGCATATGGAATACTTAAGCGCTAAGAAATTGAAATTAAACAAAAATGAATGTAGCACAAAATTGTAAGTTTTATTGAAAAATAAGGTCTGCTATATTTAATATAAATAACTCAAGTGCTAGAGTATGCTTCCTTTCCTGACATGTTTAATGCACTGGAACACAACTAATCATATGGCACAAACAAGCACAAAATAAGTGCACATGGA
This sequence comes from Tetropium fuscum, assembly GCA_964058915.1. NCBI lineage: Eukaryota > Metazoa > Arthropoda > Insecta > Coleoptera > Cerambycidae > Tetropium > Tetropium fuscum. The sequence continues at coordinate 6,311 of CAXKVY010002926.1, read as the reverse complement.
ACACATAAGCACTGAAATAACTTGAAATAATCATATGACAAAAAGTCACAGTGTGCTTTGAAGAGTACTTTCTGTTTTCGAACTATTGTAGATTTCCGAATTTATTCTATATTTATTTCACTATTCGTCAACTCTCCGTTTTCAATGTGGGATAATTCAGGATAAAAGAGTTCCATGGGATCCTCTACGTCCGTGTTTTTGTTAGGTGCGTTATTTTTCACCTCTAAATTAATATAAATTTCGTTTTCGTCAGATACATAATAGAGTTTTGTATTTCATGACGTGTTAATTTCTGCCAAAGTTTTATCTGACAACATAGATACGATGTTTGTAGATTAAACTTCGCTAAGGAATAAAATGACTGAAAAATGTTTCTCTTTGCTGAAGTAAAACTAATTTGTGGCATTCTCGATTACATTTAAAATAAGACCCACCAAAAGCGTTTTCTGGTACCATTTTGCCTTTGACGTTTACATACTCCCTTCCACTGTTTGTTACCTTTTTTTGATATTTCTCTTACACTCAGATCCATCTTTGTATTTTCATCTCGTGCCCCTTTTCCTATTTCGTGGTGATGGAGTTTGTAATTCAGAGGATCCAACTTGAGGTCATATATCTATATTTTCAGTCACAGCAACATGATCTTCAGAGCTCTCGTCACTCGAAGTTAAATTTTCATCAAAAGCAAATCGTATTACAAAAAAAATAGGTATTACCTTCACTATAGTCTGGCTTATAACTTGAGCCTGAATCCGCATATTGGTCAGAATCACGCCTAAAAATTAATATTATTTTGAATCTTTAATTTATACAACGTATTAAATGTTTAACGATGGGAATATGAATAAATTAGCAATAGTTTCCTGTTTTTTCCAAGATATCACTCATTTTTTTAGATATCAAGCACATCAATTATTGAGGTGTTTTTGACACCTCAATAACAATGAGCGTTCGGCCACGTTTGCAAGGAGTAAATGGTATAACATGTTGCTCTAGCTAACGATAGGCCATCTATGGCACTACTCATTTCAATATACACTGTGTTCATTTTAAAATTTACCACCCCCTGTTATTTAAAAATCGCAAAGTATTTGAGAATTCGCCGGAACATGTAATTTTTTATTTTAAGGGGGAACATTTTTGACAGTCAAGGAGTCTTGATATGTTCATCCCCCTAACCTATAACAGCCCTACTCTAAAATCTTTACTAAAACTACACCAAGTATTATACATCATTTGAAAGCCCGCAGTGCATCATTTTTGGAAATTGGTTGAGATTTTACAAAATTATCAAATTGCACAATTTATTATTTATACAAAATTGTTAATAATATCATATTACCTGACAGGTGGTTGGAAATAAGAAGGGCGATAGAATGGCCTGTTAGATCTCCTAATATCTGACCAAATGACTTTTACCTATCTTCTCTTTACGTATATCAAATCAATAGTATACAAAACGCCGCCACTAAACCTTCAAGGCCTAGGATCTTCAAGGTCAGGATCCTTAATGAATTGTCTTATTTATGGACCAACAAATAGTCTAGCTTTATCGTTTCCGTACTCAATTGAGGTATTTTCTCTCTATATATGCAAAGCCTCATCCGTTCTTATCAAGAGCCTTTACAAACTGCTTCATAAGGCATTGATATGCAGTGGAAGAAAAAAATTTCTCTCGTTCAACTAAGGGGCCGCTAATGACAATCGTTTTCCCAACTTCCATGTTTTCTCTCTAAGGCCACTTTTTTGTCACCCAGTGGCGTATTTTGTCTCTGCTATCAAAGGCGCAAGAAGCAAGGATATTTGGTGTAGCCACTCTGCCGTCCAAGGAGAAAGTTTACCATTTTCAAGTCCCCACAAATCACCCAAGCATGTTCATGATGCTTTATCTTCTCCAAGACCAAAGCTGTGTTGTCATATTCTTCTTTTATTTTCGTTGAGTGACCAATTGGTATTGAATCATATCTGTGCCCATTGTGTAGGACACATTTCAAACATTTCAAACTTCGCTTTGAGCTATCAATAAATAGGCGCCAATCATCTGGAGAATAGTCAGGAAGAGCCATTTTTTTCAGGAGTCCTCTAATGTTGTGACAAAATACAAGATCGTCTTCTTGAGAAAAGAAGGGTGCCAGATCCTTTTCTCTTGAACGGTAACATTTTGGTTTCTTCTTCCAGCAAATTTTTCTTCTTCAACCTAAGAGCCAACCTAAGAGCCAAGTCAGGAGCTTCTTGTGACAGGTTGAGATCTCTGGATAGGTCATTTAACTCATCCTGGTTCAAATGTTGAGGAATTGATGACATCCCCACATAATCACTATCACCTTCATTAGTATCCCAAGCGTGATCAGTAGAGGGACAACAATTGTCCTCACAGAGCTCTGGTAGCTGGTGAAATATTGGGATCGGCACTTCCTCTGAATGACGGCGCGGGCGTCTTTCAGAGACTAAATCGGGATAAGTCCACTTTCTACGGTTTTTTCGATTCACTCCAGTAATATTTTCTAGGCATAAATAGCAGTCATCGAAGTGGATTTTGGCTTCTCTCCAAACACCAGTATGCCGAATTTCAGACCTCTTCATTTCCCGGTAGTCCACTGTCGCAAATGGTCTGTACAAGTTTTACAGATCTGATGCTACTCCAGGTTTTATCTTGATAACCAATCCTAACACCAAAGTATCCATGATAAGCTCTCTTTACAAAGTCAGTACAGTTTTTTCGTTTTTTTTTTGTGTATTCTCCGTATATGTAGTAAAACACATCAGGATGATTTACACAACTTCTTCTGTTTCAACTCATTTTATATCTATTCAACAACCTAAGTACAACAATCTGCAACACAGTATGTTTTAGGTTAACTTTATTGCAACTCTTTACTAAACACAAATATCAGGCGGGGCCACCAAATTCGATCTACCCTGCACGACGAGAAGTCACAAACTCACCTGAAGTCTAGTTGAAGATACTTACTCCATATGGTGGATTTTCTTGGAACTAACTAGAGAGCAACCTAACAATAGGGCAAATATACAGGAACCCAATCCTTGTGAATGTAATTTAAAACGTCACAAAATGGAATTGGAACTGCACAATTCTTGTAGTTGATCTAAAAAAGTAGAGCAGATAGAGAAAAACGAGAATGATTTCATATTTAGATTCAGCGCCCCAAATATAGCTAAAATCAGTTCTAAAATCCTAGGCACAAAGATTTTTTTTGTAGGCCTGTGTAATAATTACTTTAGAAAACGCTCGATTGGTTGAAACAAATATTTAGGTGTATCCATTTATGTATATATTATATCCAGGGTGGTTCTAATATTAAGGACCAAACTTTATCGGGCGATAGAACTTTTTAATATAAGAAAAAAGTTTATTTAAATATGGGTCGGGAAATGCTTAGTTTCCAAGATACAACGTATCGAAGTTTAAAAAATTTTTTTTGATAAATAATGGACCTTAAAATTATAAAGTTAAAAATTTGAAAATTGGGAAACAAATATTTTTTAGTTTATGCTACTTTTTAAAAACAATGGAAACAAATGTTTGGCACCCTGCAATATTTTTCAACGTACATATATGGTCTTAAAACTACGTTCTTTGGTAGCAAGATTGATTTGGAAACTTTTATGTCACTTGGCATTTTTTTTATTTAAATCTCAATTTTTTAAATATTTTCGTAATCAATGTCAACAACTTTTTCCGTAAATCAATACAAAATAGTCTTCAAATTAAATTCCTGAAATTAATGAAATATTTCGGGCTGTAAAGTCAAAAATATATGTGCCAGTTTTCAAATTGTTATCTGCAATTAAGGTCAATAATTAAAAAAATCATTTTTTTCTTAACTTCGATACACGGTATCTCGGAAACTAAACGTTCCCGACCCATATTTATAAGAACTTTTTTTTGTTATTTTAAAAAGTTCTATCACCCGTTAAAGTTTGGTTTCTGCAATTCGGGCCACGTGGAACAAAAAAAATGAGGGAAGAGAAAAAGTCATCATAATAATAAATTCTTTTTATTGAAGATATTATAAAATCCATTCAATTTCTTTCAAAACACCACACACCACAATAAGTCTGTAACTTTTTTTCTTATTTTAAAAAGTACTATCACCCGTTAAAGTTTGTTTCCTGCAATTCGGGCCACTAGGTATAAACAAAAAAAAATGAGAAAGAGAAAAAATCATCATAATGTAGTGCCATAACGGCCATACGTGCTCTCAATATCTTATTTGTTATTCAATATCATATTTATTATTTGTTATTGTATATAAAGTAAAACTAATTCACGCGTTGTAAACATATCCAGTAAAATTGCTAACTAGGACATTCTTCAGATCAAGGCCGACTTAATGCAACTATTGTGGATATATACATACTGACCTAGTCAACGTTATATAAGGCGGTAACTAGGTCACCCGCATACATTCTACATTCATTCTAATACATACATTCTACGACATTCATTCTAAGACATTCTGCACATTATACATTCTGTGCTGTGTTACTATCAAATACGATGCCAATACCAAATAAACGTGGTTAATTGTTCCTGGCGAGTTTCATTCAAATGCCATTAGGGCATTACACGGCTATCCAGCATCACAATAATCATAAATTCTTTTTATTGAAGATATAAAATCCATTCAATTTCTTTCAAAGCACCACACACCACAATAAGCCTCTAACTTTTTTCTTATTTTTAAAAGTTCTATCACCCGTTAAAGTTTAGTACCTGCAATGCGGGCCACTCGGTATAAACAAAAAAAAATGAGGGAAGAGATAAAATCATCATAATCATAAATTATTTTTATGGAAGATATAAAATCCATTCAATTTCTTTCAAAACACCACACACCGCAATAAGTCTATAACTTTTTTTCTTATTTTAAAAAGTTCTATCACCCGTTAAAGTTTGGTCCTGCAATTTGGGACACTCGGTATAAACAAAAAAAATTAAGGAAGAGAAAAAATTATCATAATCATAAATTCTTTTTATTGAAGATATTATAAAATCCATTCAATTTCTTTCAAAACACCACACACTGAACATAACTTTTTTTCTTATTTTAAAAAGTTCACCCGTTAAAGTTTAATTCCTGCAATTCGGGCCACTCGGTATAAACAAAAAAAATTAAGGAAGAGAAAAGATCATCATAATCATAAATTCTTTTTATTGAAGATATAAAATCCATTCAATTTCTTTCAAAGCATCACACACCACAATAAGTCTATAACTGATCAACAATTAATATTTATATGCACGTATTACCAGCTCATATCCTGAGGCTGGTTTTTGTTAATTTGGGAAATCAAAAAAGAATTATTTAAATTTAAATGCGATTATTATCGTTCGTTAGAAGCGTTTTAAGCCATTAAAATATATCGAGATGTCTAGTCTCGAAATTCGAGCCAAAATGTCAATGGCAGAATAGGAAAAAAATATTCTGCTTGGCTCCCATTCCTCGATTATCTTATTGGATTGTGTATGTTTCTGTCGTGGACAAAATTATATAATCTATATCACATTCTGAATTCATGGTTCCAGGGAATTATTTATTTAGGCAGATAACTGAAAATATGAAAATGCTAGTCAATTTACGTAGCAGCATATTCTACATCAATTGTGATTATTATACCAACCGCAATATAATAAAGACTCATGCACAACAGCATTTGAGTTCTCTTCAACGTAATATAGTATATTTGAATTTCTTTATTTCTATTAATCTCGACACATCATGTCATGGGTGTGTTTGAATTTTCGTTTCAGACATTTATTTCGGCATAATAATTCAGTTAAAATCTTGTTTGGGTACATAACGGTCATGCTTAATTTTCCGCAGCAAACTATCTTCACAATATTACTTAATCTTAGAAGCGCTAGAAATTATAACTACGTTACTGCACGCGATAAATTTTATGTGAGCTAAAACTCCGTGTATATATATCTATATTGTCTTTATGTAGCTCGTTAATTAGGATTTCGGTGGTTAGCTCGTTAGTGTTTATCTTTTCCGGTTAAATTTAAGCATATTTTAGGATATTTCCATTTATACTCTTCGCTGCAAAAGCCGTAAAGTACTGATAATATTGCATTTGATCGGGAAAAATTAAAATCGCCAATTTTCATCGGAGACCAATTTTTATTGTACCATTGCGCAATGTGTTCGTCTTCAAATATTAGAAAACTCAAGGCACTGATACAGAAATTGCTTGCTTAAAAATAAATTTAGTTTTGACTAAGCAAGCAATTTCTCTATCACTCCCTTTTTGAACGCTTCAGAATTCTATTGTATTAAATATAT
>CAXKVY010002925.1:0-28104 GCA_964058915.1 Tetropium fuscum | reverse complement strand
CCGCAACAAATAAACCTTTAAAAAAGATCAAGAATCGATTAGGAACTAGGCAAGCGCGCGGGAATAACAATAACCCCTCTAGAGGTATTGTTGTTCTTGATGGCGCGTGGCGGCGTTCTATACTAAAACCCAAAACAAAACATCGTTAATAGGGTTGCCAAATTACAATTGACACGAGAGTTGTTAGTTGCTTGCTTCTTAATGACCTTTTGCGGCCAATTTGATTTGATAATTGACTAATGAGAAAGCTACTTTATTTTGTGTGCATTCTAATTTATTTACATTATAAATAAAGTACAACATATAGGCAGAGAAGCGTCGCACTGGAACATATTCTGGCATCGCCGCTTCGACCGACTTAGGCAAGCCTGTTGAATTAGCTTAGAGAGTATATTAACCTCCATCTGGGTTAAGCCCCCAGAGCGTGACGTCCCCATGATATTTAAAGTAAGCACTTTGTCCTTATTAGAGGGGTTATTGTCTGTATTCTGTACTCTGTACTCCGTACCCTGTTCCCCTTACTCCGCACTCTGCACTCCATACTCTCTACTTCTACTCCATGCTCTCTACTTCATTATCTGCACTTTATACCCTATACTCTGTACTGTATATTTGGTGTTCTGTATTCTGCATTTTGTGCGCGCTATTCAGTACTGTGTGCTTTGTACTATGCACACTGTATTTGTACTCTATGCTCGGTACTATGTATGTACTCTGCACGTTGTACTCTTTACTCTGTACCCTTCCTCTGTACTAGGGAATACAATCCCGGGATCCCGAATCCTGGGATCCCTTTCAATTTCGACCCCGAAAATCCCGGGATTGAAATTATCGATTCCCGAGTATTTTCGGGATTTGTTATTTTTGACTTAATTTACTCGCCATCTCAGTTGCCGCAAAATTCTCGGTAACTTTCAGAATTTTGTGAATGTTAAAGTAAATATAATTATCGTTCACTGCCATCCGGCAGCAAGTTTGCAGATATAGTAATACTGTTTGCCTATTTTCGATTTACTTACACGTGTTCCGTATTCCGTCGTCGGTCGCCTTTACCTTTGTACGAATGTGTTAGGTGTGTTGTGTTCATTTACAGTAGTGATTTATATAGCGACTTTTTTGTACGTAACCCAAATATGTAATATCGCTTCAGTCAACTGTAAGTTTCTTTTAATTTGTCGTTCACGTGGGTATTTAATTAGTCTTAATTTTATTTAGGACAGGAGACAGGGCAATGGCATCAAAGAGTATCGAATACATAGCACACACAAGAAAAGCCAATGATACAAATTCAGTTTGGTTTTATTTTTTGCAAGAGTCTAATGCAGGGGAAACAGCCAAGTGTAAGAAATGTAGTATATTAAAAACAAAAGGCGGATCTACTAAATGACTTCGAACACATTTACATTCAATCCACAAAATTGATATAAGCTCCTTTGGTAGGTTACCATCAACGTCCACATTTAACCCACAACGTCAACTACGACAACTATAGCACAAAATCCTGCCAAAAGACAAAAGAAAATACTGGAGTATTCTCATTTTAAATATGACAACTCACTTGAAGCAATATTATCACGAATGACGGTTTTAGACGGTATTCCATTCAATGTTTTTGTTACTTCCCAGGATCTGAGAAAGTGTTTAAAAACATTTTTAGGTCATGAATTACCGAATTCTGCAAAAGATTCCATTGCTGGTAATATTGAGAAACAGAAAGTTAATGGAAAACGGTTAAGTCTTACTTTTGACGAGTGGACATCTCTGTCCAATAAACGCTATTTAAATGTTAATGTAGATGGATTTAACGAATTTTGGAACATGGGCTTAGCGAGAATTTTCGGATCCATGCCGGGTGAAAAATTGTGTGGAGTTATTACAAAAACGTTTGGATGATTATGGTCTTTCACTAAGTGCTGATATTGTAGCTATCACCACCGATGGTGCTAGCGTTATGCAACGTGTTGGATCTCTTATTGCACCATATCAGTTGTGTTTCGCCCATGGACTTCAGTTTGCTGTTGTTGACATCCTTTATAAAAAACAAGTGGCATCGGCTGCGACATCAGCTACCATTCAGCATCGGATGCAGGCGAAGAGCGTGATAATGAATTTTCGGATGAAGATGAGACGGATATTATTACTTTCTTATCCGCGGATGATGGCGACATGGAGGAGTCAGCTTTAGATCTGACAGACAATTACAATATAAATGCTGTTATTGCTAAAGTTCGGAAAGTTGTAAGGTTATTTAGGAAATCACCGGTAAATAACCACGCCCTACAAAGTTACGTGACCGCTAAATATAAAAAAAAATGGCGCTGATTCTGGATACAAAAACTCGATGGAGCAGCCTCTTTGACATGATAGAAAGATTTGCTCTTTTAAAAGAATGTATCCAAAAGACTCTTATTGATATAGCGAGCCCAGTATAATATTCTGAAAACGACTTTCAGGTGATTCAGGAAATTGTAAATGTACTTCAGCCGGTCAAAATAGCTGTCGAAGCACTTTGTCGGCGTGATGCTAATCTCATCACAGCTGATGTAACTTTAAAATTTCTACTTAATCAATTGGACTCGTTAAACACAAAGTTGAGCATAGAAATGCGCAACGCCTTGAAAATTAGAATTTCGCAACGTCGAAACACGAACCTCTCTGGTGTCTTAAGGTACCTGAGCAATCCTAATGATAAAGATGATACCACCGACGACAGCAGTATATTTAAAATTCCTGACGCATCAAATATCCGGAAGCAAATTAAGTCTTTATTGAAGAGATTGTGAATGGCAACGGCGATACCAACAAGTAGTGACCAAACCGATCCCGACGTGTTTAAATTCAGGATGATAGTGTTGATGAATTAACAGTGGAGGAACTTCGCAGAAGAGAATCTGAACGTGATAGTGAGATTTCTATGGAAGAGAAATTAGAACAGAAAATTTAAAAAATACCCTAAATAAACCCTTTAAGACCTGTAGTTTCTGGGTCTAAAGATATTTTAAAAACATAAATGATTCTCCTTGAAAAGGAGGCACTAGAGGAGCAAACCTACAAAAGGTCTTCGAATATCTGATGACAATTGTTCCGACTAGTGTGGAGTCAGAAAGGGCCTTTTCTGCTGCAGGACTTTTCTGTTCTAAATTCAGAACTCCACTCAACGATTCTACTTTAGACAGACTTGCCATGCTAGGTGCGTTTTCTTAAGAAATGATGCAGAAAATTAATAAAGAATTCTAATTTACGTTTTTAGATTGCTGGTTTTTTATGTTGAATTTTGCTCAGTTTGTCTTTTTATAGGTTAGGTTAGGTTATATTGTGTAATAAATGTTTATTTTATTAGCTGTTATTCAGCTCTTATTTATAGTTTATTATTAAAATTATAACAAAAACTTTATATAGATTAAGTTCATCTTTCTAAATACACCGTAAAATACATTTTCTATATTTATTTGGGGGAAAATAAAAAAATCTTGTAATCCCGGGATCCCGGGATTGTGTATTCCCAATCCCGAATTCCGGGATTTGGATTATTACGTCGGGATTGGATTCCCTACTCTGTTTTGTACGCTGCATAAAAGTTACCTCGTGGTGCCTTGCGTGTAACCATAGCATCCGCGAACGGCCATAGTCGTATAGGCCTCTCGAATGATATTAATATCATCCAAATTAGACGGTAGAATTTGGAAATCAAATATAATTTAAATATTTCTTCATACAATCTGATACTGTCCAAAAATTAAGTATATTAAAAAGAATTTATGGCATTATTAATGGCCTTAGCAATCATGAAACTCAGAGTGAATGAAGATTCACGCAAACGCTTGATTATTAAAAGTGGAATCATATATAATGAAGTTTTTGTAGGTGATAAGTAAGACCATGAGACACCTAAAACTGAACGTCAGTCGCAGCGGCAACTATGGAATGTCAGCTATGCCCTCTAAACGGCATCTTTGATGATTTTCATCAGTGTAGCGTTGGCAGACGTTGAATTTCATATTTATCAGTGTGTTAAATATAACGTACATTAATTTCAGCAGTACTAAGGTCAATTTACATGAAATAATACTAATAAATTGACAACATTCAGAGTAAACTTCATGAACATTGCAAGTATTTTTTTTTCTCCCAGATTTTTGAATTACGTATATTTCAAATGGAAAAGTTTTATTCATTCACAGACAGGAATAATATGAAAATTCTTATTCATCTTCAGAACTATCGCTTTGTCCCTAGGAATTGTTATCACTTTCGTCTTCTGTAGTCGCGGCACTGAAGCTTTCAATGGGTTCTTTCTCGTGTAAGTTTTCCTCATTTCCTGGAAAATTTTAAAAACTCTAGTCATAAATGATTGATAAAATACCTGCAGAATCTTCGTTGGAAACTGTTATGCTATCTAATGTCCCTGTCACTGTCCGTCTTCTTCTTTTCATACGCATTCAGTTGGTAAAAGAAGAAACGGAACTGTTTTATGAGCATGAGTCCATGCTCATAATGCTATATATTTAGTCCTTAAATAATGTTGATAGAGCTCTGTTTTAAATGGCGGAAGCATGGAACCTTTGAAATTACGTTCCAATTTCAGAAGATAACAGTTTCCAACGAAGATTCTACAGGTATTTTACTTGAGTATTTTTATATTCATTAATAATAACGTTAGGTACAACAATTTATAACTAGGGTTTTTATAATTTTGCAGAAAATGACGACAGATTACACGAGAATGACCACATTGAAAGTTCCAGTGAGTTCAGAAGACGAAAGTGATGATAAAAGTTCCGAGGTAGAACGGGAAAGTTCTGAAGATGAATAAGAATTCTCATATTAATCCTGTACGGCGAATGAATAAATTTTTTTTATTTTAAATATACATATAGAGATATATAAGATTCACGATTACTAATGCGCCTGCCCACTATCAATCCCGACGCGATCCGCGTGGCTTAAACCGGTTTTACTTTGTATAACACCTAAGCTCATGATTAAACTATATTTCACGATTACTAATGCTACTAAATAAAAATGTTGCTGCCTCTTGTATTATTAGTGTTTATTTCATACAGTTGTAAAATATTCAAATTTGCGAGCATCACATTACTCGCCATAAAATTGGGATTGAAGTACAACGCAGATATTTTGGAAGGGCAAATAGAAAAAAGCATGTTGTGGTGATTTTAAAAAAAATAAATTACATGGTTGCATTTCCAAGCCATAGTTAGTTCTTACAAAACTACAAGTTAAGTCGACCAATCTATTAATTATATTCTACATTTTCTAAAAAATATATTAAAATTTTTATATTTACACTGTTTCTCATATGTATGTGTAGTTCAAGAACCGGCAACCCTGACCTACACAATGTTTTTCATTGGCGTAGAGATTTTTTTTTCTTAGGAAGGTGAAAGTAGTAGGTTTTTATATGCATATTTTCAACACCACCGCTGATAATAAATGCAAGTTTCCACACCACTCATGAAATATTGCTTTCAGCGCGTTACCATTTTTTAGTTCGTGGTTCGCTAGTACCCATATTTTCAACAAGAAACAAAAATAATATGTACAAAACAGCTAAGTAGCCGTGAAAAATAACTTTTAAAACGGAAAAATAAAATAAATGTACTTGCAATTGAAATACAGTCATATTTATTGTGTAAGTAGGTACCTACCTAACCTACCAAATCGTCAACACTCAACACCGATTTACTTTGACTCAATGCTTTGACAAAGATCAGAGCTTGTTTGTTAATAAGTACCTACTAACTAAATAAGTAAACCGAGACTAAATACAACACATTTTTAAAAATCATTACAAATGCAATACATACCTACCTACCAGCTTATCATCGCAAAGCGATTTCCAGTACACACACTTTTCACAGCCAATCAAAATTAGAAACTGACCTTGAGGTATTTTACTGTCATTGTAAATTTGTATTTCATTCGTGGCTAGGTAGGTACACGATTTTAATTTTATAAACAGTATAGGATTTTTAATTTTGCCCACTGATGTAAATTATTAATTTGTGATCTAGGATGGTAGGTACCTACATAAAAATAAAGTCAATGGACAATAGGTACCTACTTATGTAATAAACCAGAGAGCGTTTCCAGTTTTCGTAAATCCCAATAAAACCCCTAACTTAAATCGTTGTACTTATAACCTAGCGGCCTCAAGCACTGGAATATTTTTTGGATAAAATTATTTGATAAATGTCTTAAGTGGATGAGGTACCTATTAATACCTACCTCAGTACACGTCAGTACTTACTTCGAGCAGCCCATAAATCAACTTTTTTTGTTTTGTTAAAGTCTGCTCTGCTCTAACCCCCACTATCCATTTTTGCCGTCAAATAATATTTTCCTTCCATTTTTTAACATACCTATCCTATCTCGTAAATAAAGCGAGGTCTGGTGGAAATCTGCGTTTTCAGGTTTCATACGAAACGAACAAAAAATTTTTGCTAACCGCCATACTTTTCTAACTTATTTTTGCCATATTTTTCCTAACCGCCATTTTTTTATTTCGACTCTCGTAGCGGTGTATACCTACATAGGTAGGTATATAAATAATATATAGGTAGGTAAACGTCTTGCTGTCTTGCCGTTTTGACTTTTTGTATAAGCTTAAGACTTTTTGACTTTTTGTATATAGTATTGTGGAATTTGAGAATTACATGTGGCAACTGCGCGGTATCTTATAACTGCGCGGTATAACGCAACTGCGCGGTCAGTTAACTACACGTACATATTAGATAGATTGCAGGCAGTATTTCTTGAAAATATTGTGTTTGTATTCGTTTATTGTCTCTATAGGAAACTACATTGATCCACAAGACAGTTTTTGTTTTTGAAAAATTAGACGCAAATAAACCACTGTATAATTTCAATATATCTATAATGTGATTGATAAAGAAATATAAATATGAATACCGGTATCATTCTAAGAAAAATAATATAGCTCACATTTATATTATTTGATACATTTCTCAGGGCAACCTTTCTGAATTCCTTTCCACATTTCTTTGCATTTGAGGCATGTTCAGCATACATAAAAACTAGATTTTTTGTTTCCAAGCGACTCCATCATGTAAATTTAGGTAGGGAAAGTTCTGACAAACTATTTACCAAACAGGGATATACATTTGTTTTATTTCAGAGCGCTGAAAGCTCTCTTCATAACATCTGAAAGATCTTCCACTTCGACTGAATTGATAAAAATTGGTGATAATATAACGTAACATTTTACAAAATAATAATAACAAAAATAGTAAATAGTAGATGTTTTCTTTATTAATATTCTCATATTACTCCTGGAGAATATCACCTGGAAAATACGAGGATTTAGTTTTATAAGCTTATTCCTTGTGATTGTTGGGTAGCTGATTCCGAATTTTTCACTTCCCATCAAATTGTCCTACGGGAAATACCGCAATTTTTTAAAATGGCGCTTATATTAACTATTTTATTTTTGTTAATATAAAAAAAACTTCTAGTTATATAAATTATAAACTTAATATAAAAAACTTCTGATTACTATAAATTGAATAGAGAAATCCAGAAAAAACCAGAAACGCAATTTACAAAAAATAATTATGCTCCGAAAAAATGCGATTGTTTTATTTTACCATCACCATTAATTTTGAGGCTACTGCATCCATCCAATAACCATTCTACAGGTAACTCTCGCAGTCCAGAATGTTACTTGTCATATATAAACTGGCCTTTCTAACTTCGAAAATCTATACCCTACGCCAAAGGCAAGGCAGTTTAATAAGGATTTAATGCTCTAAACTCTGAAGTAATCTTTTAAAATAAGTAATTTTGGAGTCTTAAAGACTGTAAAGACACAAGCCCCAGTAACTAGTTATTCAAATAGTTAAGTAATTAATTTACTTAAGTAAAGACATCAAATTGATATTAAGAAATAAATATATGCAAATATAAATATATATATATATATATATATATATATATATATATATATATATATATATATATATATATATATATATATATATATATATATATATATATATATATATTGTGAAAAGTAATCTTGGGTTTGTAGCATATCATTATATAGAGAAATAAGCAAATAGACGAATAATAAGGAAGATACACTTACCAGTGCTATATCTGGACATACACACATATTGGACGTATCTAGCACATAGCTGGAGGAAGTAGTTGTTTTCAATAGGTTCAAGATTTTATGCATTTTAAAGTTTAACACCTTATGGATAACTGTATGCCTAATGCTTCTATATATAATATGTTCAAATAGAACAAATATAAATAGTAGACTAGGTTTGTGTATTCTAAGTATTTGAGTTCCGTCAAAAACTGATGTCATAAAACGTCATTGCAAGTGTATTAGTGTATGAGTATTAATATTTTAAATTCAAGTATAAATGATCAATGGAATAGGTCGTACACTGCTCTGAAGATCCGAAGAATGAAGTTGAAAGAACTTATACAACTTCTAAGTAGTGCGTTTCCGTGGGTATGTCCAGATATAGCAATGGTAAGTGTATCTTTCTTATTGTTCATCTATTTGCTTATTTCTCTATGTAATGAAATGCTACAAACCCAAGATTACTTTTGACAAAAAAAATATACATATATGTGAAATTATTTTAATATGAAAAATACATTAAATTTGATTAAAACTCCCAAAAAATTAAGATTAAAATCTGTGCAATTAGCAGTAAGTATTCGGTAAACTGATTGGCAAATTAAGCTATACGATAAAATGCATAGAAAGGTAAGTAATCAATTTAATGCTGTCAAATGAGGTTTATCAAAAATGAAAGAAATGATAGGGGGCCGAAGCCTGTGGTTATTTCCACTTGGAAATTACGACACTTGACGAAATTTATTAATTTTTTTGAGCGTCCTGATTGCCAGAAGATGATTATGTGTTGTAATGTATACGATAAAAGATAAAGTTCGGTAAGCAGTAACTAAATATCAATATTTCATCTTGAAGTTAAAGAAACTATTCCTGCTGGTAAACACTAAAACCGATATTTTCCCCAAGAGAAATAATGTAAATTGTGAAGTAGGCGAAAATGAAGCTATCAGAACAAAAGCGAGCGTAATTCGGGCGTGCGTTCCTATTTATATTTCGCCCTACCACATTTTTGAGATACAATTTTGTTATGGTGTGGGGTCCCGCTATGGGGTATTTAGATATTATTGGATTAGGCTCAAAAACAATATTTTACCAAAACGACCACCGAATTGAATTGAATTCGACCACCGAATTGTGGAAAAAAATCCCTCTTGATGAAATGTGATTGTGAGGGGGATTTTCAGAGGGTGGACGGGTTTATACCAATTAACTTACGATCATGTGATTTATCTGTTTCCCTGAAGTCGACAAAATTGAACTCTTTTTGCTTTTGGCCGTTCATCCTGACTCACTGTGCAATGGTACAAAAATATCTTTTTTTATCGATGATAAATAATTAGAGATTTTAATTTTGTAATATACTCCATGACTTTCGCAGCAAAGAGAAGTTTATATGTTTATTATTTTATTTTATCCGTAAAGTCTCATTCTCTTTCGATAGATAATAAAAAATGTCTATGAAATTTTTTTTAGTATATGAATGTCATAGTAAATGCCAAAGTATTTTGTTAACTACGCCATGACTTTCGCAGCAAAGAGAAGTTTATATGTTTATTATTTTATTTTATCCGTAAAGTCTCATTCTCTTTCGATAGATAATAAAAAATGTCTATGAAATTTTTTTTAGTATATGAATGTCATAGTAAATGCCAAAGTATTTTGTTAACTACGAATGAAATGAAGAAACAAAGTTACGTCTTTTTCCTGATGTACATCCTATCAAATATTACACCTAGCTACATTATAAAATTATTGAATGCGGGAATTTTCTGTTTTTACTCGAAAGAAATTCATCGAATTACACAGACAAATATTATTGTGCAACATCTTTATTCTGAATTTATAGCACCGAATTTGAGAGGTCTGGTAAGTGTGCACAATGAATAGGTATATCGTATAGTAAATCAAAGACATGACAAAAGAAACAAGTGCGGTTCGTACAGACATAACTTCAGTCCGAGGTTTTTGTAAAGGGGCATGCGGTAAGTAGTAGTAAGGAATGACGTATGTTGAGCAAAGCGCTAGAGTATAATATATAGTTCTGGCTACTTGCCTTTATATTATAGATCTATTATTTATATATGGCCATATTGCTTTAACGTTTCGACCTTAAGCATTTATGATTTTCTACAGACGATTTATTGCCGTCATTTAAATGCAGCTATGAATATTGTGTACATAATCCAAACGTATATTAGAAATATGTCTACAACACCAGTTGCGTCCACATATGAATTAATAATAATTAATAATAAATTCTGTATTTCTATAGACTTTTACAAGTATTAGAACATCAAACAAGTGAAATATTGGTAATTTCCACTAAAAAAATCCAAAATCCATACACTAAAATTCCTAAATAAAATCTATACAATGATGACTTAAAATACATAATACATAAAAGTGGGCAAAAACATTTTTAGAAAATTAAATATGTAAAAAAAATGTTATAATTTTGCCCAACTTTGGAATACATTATTTTTTGAACCCGTCGCCTAATTTGGATCATCTTTTTTTTAAATTGTAGGAAATTATGTAGTGAATTCGCTGAACTTTTAAGTAGGACCTACTTAAGAATTAAGTAGGTCAGAAAAGTAGCACCGGAAATAAATATATATAAAATAATATATATTATATATATATATATATATATATATATATATATATATATATATATATATATATATATATATATATATATATATATATATATATATATATATATATATATATATATATATATATATATATATATATATATATATATATATATATATATATATATATATATATATATATATATACATATATATATATATATATATATATATATATATATATATATATATATATATATATATATATATATATATATATATATATATATATATATATATATATATAAAGGGTCCGCCAATAAGCGCGCTCGATCTTTAAAATGAAATAAAGCAAGTTGTGTGAGAGGTATAAATGAAATTAATTTTTTGTTTGAAAGAGTATTCGAAGGCATTATGTATGGAAAATAATATCGGTCAAATGTCCACCTCGGCTTCGCTGGGTGGCGCGCATACGAGAAGTCCAATTTTCAATGACTCTGGCGCACAAATCGGGCTGTATTTCATCGATGGCGTGGCGTATGTTGACTTTGAGGGCATCAGTGTTTTGTGGTTGGTTTGCGTAGACCTGTGATTTAAGAAAACCCCACAAGAAATAGTCTAGTGGGGTTAAATCGCACGATCTCGGTGGCCAGTTGATGTCGCCTCCGCGCGAGATAACCATTCCTCCGAAGCGCTCGTGCAGAAGATCCATTGTGGCGCGCGCTGTGTGGCTCGTAGCGCCGTCCTGCTGAAACCACATATCCTCGACATCCATATTGTCGATTTCATGCCAGAAAAAGTTCGTTATCATGGATCTGTATCGTTCGCCGTTTACCGTGATGGACACACCATCGTCGTTCTCGAAGAAATACGGCCCGATGATGCCTCCGGCCCAAAATCCACACCAAACAGTTACCTTTGCTGGGTGCATTGCGACCTGGTGGACCTCCTGTGGATTGTTCTCGGCCCAATAACGGCAATTCTGCTTGTTGACATTCCCATTTAACCAAAAATGTGCCTCATCGCTGAAGATGATTTTGCGACCAAAATCGGGGTCGACTTCCAACTGCTCTAAAGCCCAATCAGCGAAGATACGGCGCTGTCTATGGTCGTTTATTTTGAGCTCTTGTGTCAGCTGGATCTTGTACGGATGCATGCCCAAATCCAGATGCAAGATTCGGCGAAGTGATGTTTCCGAAAGGCGGAGTTCCTGTGCGCGACGTGAAATTGACTGTCGCGGATTTTCACGCACACTATCGCGCACAGCGGCGACATTCTGGGCAGATCGGACGTTTCGACGACGCGTCGGTGTTGGCTGATTGTTCACCGAACCGGTTGCCTCGAATTTGTTAATCAAACGACGGATAGTCGACTCAGCAGGACGATCAATTGCACCGTAAAATTGGCGGAGCGCGCGGAACGTTGCTCGAACCGATGAATGATTTTCGTAATAAGTTTTAACGATTTGCACATGTTGCTCGCGGCTGAATTGGTTCATGGTGATTTGTGAAGATACACTGAATAATAACAACTACGTTTGCCAACTCTACCACAAACAACATGGCCGCCATGAGCTGTCAAAGATCGAGCGTCCCTATTGGCGGACCCTTTATATATGTATATATATATATATATATATATATATATATATATATATATATATATATATATATATATATATATATATATATATATATATATATATATATATATATATATATATATATATATATATATATATATATATATATATATATATATATATATATATAGGGTGAGTCATTTTAATCTTCGGATGAAAATGTCTCCTCCGGACAATGAAAAATCGACAAATGTCCCAGACGAAAGTTGTTTGGTTTGAAGGGGGACATTTGTTGCCCTTAACCCCTTTGACCTTGGGTCAAGGGTTCAAGGTCATTCAAGGTCAACTTTGTTTCTTAAAATGCAACCCCCCATTTTTTACATTGGCAATCGATTGTATGTAAAAAAACATGAAACTTTTGTCAAACATTTTTTTCCAAAACGCACATGTCTCGGAATAATTCAGTTACCAAGATTTGAATTTTCAAATTTTCTTGTTCCTTTTAATGGCGAATCGTAAGCTTATTCACAAAACCATAGAAGACAAAAAGTCTGCAGAATTTTTCAAGGAATCAACTACCATTCTTAATTAATTTATTAATTAATTATTCAAAATTAATTAATTGATTAATTTTAAATTATTCCGGGACATGTGCAAGTTCTTTCGCCTTCATTGAGGATCTTCAAAGTGATGTAACGATTTGTTTTCTTTATCATTTAAACTTGAATTTAAAATATTAATACTTCAACACGTTCAGTGACATTTTTGACATTAGTTTTTGACGAAACTGACATTCATAGAAAACACAAATCTATTCTACAATTTATATTTGTTCTATTTGAACATATTATATATAAAAGCATTAGGCATACAGTTATCCATGTTAAACTTTAAAATGCATAAAATCTTGTATAATCTATTAAAACAACAACTTTTCCTATCTATATTCTAGAAAATATTTAATTGTATATGTATATACAATAGAATTATGATTCATTTGTTCTCCAATAAGCAGGAGTATGAGGGCTTTGTGAGGTGTCAGTAGAGGGCTCGTGGTATGGTTTCATATATATTGTGACGCTCTTTCTCTGCCGGTAAAGTTTCGAGCGCGAAACTGTGCTTAATCGTGTACAGTTACCACATTACCCCAAAGACGTCACAATGGGGGCCTTAAATAGCTTCTAGGTGGAGATCGGAAAGGTCCAGAGGTCAACGTGGGTCACAGGAAGTAGGGAATACTATTTTAAACAATGAGGCAACCCTATTGTTCTAATAATAATTTTATTCGATTTACTTCTTAAAGTAAACATTCTTAAAGTTATCAAGAAATATACTATCTAAATACGAAAATCTATCTACACATTTCAATTTACATAATACATATATATACATATATATATATATATATATATATATATATATATATATATATATATATATATATATATATATATATATATATATATATATATATATATATATATATATATATATATATATATATATATATATCCTTTATCTCAGTCTCTCTACGAAGATTTTAACTGTTTACGGAGAGATGCGATTATATAATATATATACAACAAAACTACCAGAAAACAAGCGATCGGTTAGCAGGTTAAGTGCCTTACGCGGCCGTATTCATAGCGGGGAATTACTAGCAGCGGGGAAAATAGATTTATATCAAGCTAAATCATAGTCTATGCATGGGGAGAAAGCAACACTAAAAGAAATTACCTATGTACATACATATAAAGGCCATAAAAAGACAGTAATGAATAGTCATAGTTTTCGGAGGGGTTCAGAATCAGTGTTTCTAGTTAGTTTCTATTTTTTTTTTCGCCAAAGCTATGATACAGTAAGCAACAAGGAGCACCCTCGATTCATAAACAATAAGGTTGAAAGCATAAACATTGTTGTTATGAATCGAAAAGATTACTAAGAGACTAAGAGATTACAGAAGAAAGCCATCTACATCAGTTCTCTATGCTACCAATGAATTTTCGGCAAAGCTATGATACCGAAACCAAGCTATGATACCAAAGCTGCTTTCAACCTTGTTGTTTATGGATCGAAAACACTACTAAGGGACTCCTCGGAAGAAAGCCATCAACCTCAGTTGTCTATGCTACCAGTTAATTTTCGGCAAAACTATGATACCGTAACCAACAACGAGCACCCTCGGAGGTATTCTTTCAACCTTATTGTTTATGGATCGAAAAGACAACTAAGGTACTCTTCGTCCATTTGCTTTCCTCTGTTATATCTAGTCAGGCTCAGCGACCTGCTATTCTCGCTGATGGCGCCCATTAGAACTTGATTCATTTGCGTTACATTTTTTTGTTTGTAATTAACGTTAATAATTAGTTTTACATCCTGATATGAAGAATAACTTTAATTCTAACGATCTGTAAGAATTAGGGCATTATAATTTTTTGTTATTTCTTTCTAAAGGATCGGTAAGAAACAGTAGTCATTAAAGTCATTACCTAATTATAAAAAGTACTGGGTGTCTCAAAATTAACGTAAGATTTGCATTAAATAGAAAACAGTTTTTAGTCTGTTGTTTGTTATTTTTGTATTGAATCATAAAGTACATAGGATAGGGTTATTTATGGAATAACACATCGGGCAAATAGCCTCGACGGC
Source organism: Tetropium fuscum (assembly GCA_964058915.1). Lineage (NCBI taxonomy): Eukaryota > Metazoa > Arthropoda > Insecta > Coleoptera > Cerambycidae > Tetropium > Tetropium fuscum. Next base: position 13,142 of record CAXKVY010002925.1, on the reverse strand, counting down.
TTTGCATGCACATACGCACTCGTTTGCCGAAAATTCCCTTGACCATTCTGCATAAATGTGGCTGAATTTCGTTGATGAAGCTCCACCTTTAATGCACGGGTGGTTGTGGGCCTGTTGACATAGACCTGTGATTTCAAATAACCCCATAAAAAGAAATCTAATGGTGTTAACTCACACGATCTAGGGGGCCAATTCTGATCACCGAAACGAGAGAGTACACGGCCTGGAAATGTCTCATGTAGTAATTGAGTTGTTTCACGGGCTGAATGGCATGTGGCACCATCTTGTTGAAACCACATATTGGCCACATCAATATCATCCAATTTCGGCAGAAAGAACGGTGTTATCATGTCGCGATATCGAGCACCAGTAACAGTCACTGCTTGACCAGCCTCATTTTCAAAAAAATATGGTCCAATTATGCCTCGAGCCCAAAATCCACACCAAACAGTGACACGTTGTGGATGCATTTGTTTTTCGACAATCACACGTGGCTTCTCAGAACCCCAAAAGGGGCAATTTTGGCGATTAACAAAGCCATCAAGATGAAAATGTGCTCCATCGCTTAGGATGATGTTGCTCGAAAAATCAGCATCCATTTGTTGATATTCAATAATCCGTTCAGCGAACCCTCTTCGCTGTGCATGATCATTAGACTTCAGTTGTTGCGTTAATTTAATGTTGTATGCATGGAGGCACAGATCTTTAAGTTAGTATAAGCTGTAGAGAAGAGCTTCTTGAAATTTGCAATTCTTGTCCACGACGCCGAATTGAGGTTCCTTGATTGTCACCGACACTCTCATTAACTGCTTCGATATTGACATTTGAATGGCTTGTTCTTGGACGACCAGTGTGTTTGGCGTCTCCAACGGATCCAGTCTCCCTGATTTTTTCAATTAATCTCTTCACAGTTGCCGAAGTTAAAACACTATTCCGACCATATTTTGTATGAAATTTTCGAACTGCGGCCGCCAAGCTTTCATTATTTTTGAAATATTGTACAATAATGAAGACACGTTGTTCTATCGTGTAACGCTCCATTTTTACTAACCCTAAACTCAGCTATCAGCTATCGAATTGTTTTTTGTTCAGGGTTGCCAACACTACTGCACAAATGGCGGCAAATTCAAATCTTGCGTTAATTTTGAGACACGCTTTATAAAAAAGAAAAATAATTGCAAATCTTTAAATAATATAAAGAATGTGGAATCTAAGGTCTCTGTAATCGTAGTCAGAAGCCCGACAGACATTATCATCATTAGTATATTTTTAAAAGACGTTACATGCTTCGATCACCAATTTTTGTAGTTGGCGCTTGCAATCGCATATATAAGATGAGGGTCATAAAGAAGAAGAAAGGTCCTTCCTTTATTTTACAGCTGCTGTTTCACAGGATGTGTTACATATTGATTAAATAGAATCCTTAAAATAAACCCTGCGGGAGGGCAATTTTTTTTTAATTAACTGCGATTTGTTTGGTTTGTAGCAAAGTGGGTAATGCAAAGTACATTTGGAAGGGGAAGCGGGCCCTCTAAAATTAAAAATTGTAAAATGGGAAATCCTCAATACGTCGGGCCATTTGCATTTAGTCAGTAATTGATTGGCTTGTGAGAACAAAATTCGACATTTTAAGCTATGAAAAAGGTCGCATTCGTCAAATATGTGTATGAAAGGCGCACGTTCCAAAAGCAATCGCAGCTCGATAAGCGTTCTGGTTAAAATATAATTAAAAAAGTTTGATCCGGATAATTGAGTCAATTTTCGAACAAAGGGAAATATATCATAATGGAGAGACCTATATTTAACGTAGTTGTTAATATACTATGGAGATTGAGTAACATGGAAATATTCACTAAAATTCTACTTATAAAAACTTTTTCGTACTGAATTAATTTACATGGGGTAAAAGCAGAGAGCAACCGTCGTTTACCCAAAATTTTTTTAACTTCATAACATTTTGTTTTTATCTGCAATATCAGTGGCATATTTTCTATATCCATATTTAACTGTGCTCATTTATTTAATTTTATTGTTCAAAATCTGCTACGGTGTTATTCGTTGGTGGCTATAAATAAACCCATCAGCGAATATATTAAGTACTAATATAATAAAAATAATAGATTTTTATTCTATTAGTACTCCAAGCAACGAAGGTTTCTGTTCGCAAAAGTTCAGAGAGAAATGGAAGGTGGAATGGTACACATAGGTCCCCTGAGAGTACCATGAGTTTACAACCTCTGGGGGTTCCCGCTCGAGGGGTTGAGATGAAAACTCTGCGTCGCGACGCTTTTCGGGAAATAGTTTCCATTTTACGGCGCGCCAAAGTTGGGGGATTTGCAACTTTCAAAAAATCAGAATTTCATCTCTGATTAAGACGAAGATCACTATCAAACAATTCTGTACATTTTCTGTGTCTGGAGATACCCGATTTGATACATTTGGGCGTGTATAATAAAAGATATGATTTTTTTGAACCGCGCCACTATATACTCCCATATGGGCATTTTTTAATTATTATCTACGGTCAATATTTCCTTATTATTGTTGACCTAGGCACCAAATTTATTATTTTTGTGCATAGATGATAAAAGGAAATATCATTTTCAACTCATTTCCACACCACACATGAAGAGATGATGGTGTGTTTTGGGTCGGTCGCGGTCGTTATAAAACTGACTCGCCTTCGTTGTTGTCATCCTCAGACATCAATTCGGCAACCACTGGCAGGTAACCATAAGCACGTCCACAACCCTTCTCACATCTGCAGAAGATGCTCTTATGTAAAACCTCTTGATCTGGCTCCTTTGCGATCCGTATTGCGTCCAGCCCTGCGGTTTTTCTGCGCCATCCATGATCTTCGGGAGCTTTCCGAACTTCCCGCCAGCTCTATACTTGACAATAAGTATCCAATGAGTGATGATGGCACGCATCGGAATTTGGTGGCAGCTCCGCGAGATTGAATTTATTTTCCAACTTACGACGTTCGCTTCCTGCACCATACTGCCTTAATATAAACAGTTCACCAGCGGCAAAGACTTCCGTTAATTCTGCACTAGGGTCATCAAATACCTGAATCATATCTGTTAATGTTGGTTTTTCTTTACTAAAGTTTTGAGCAATAGAATCTTTTCTTGATTGAATAACAACGATGTAGTGTCACATCCACTGAAGGAATGCGCAAATAAAATACTTTTCGCAACAGTATCGCTATATTTAAAACTCGGAGGCGAATAGAACGCATCCTCCTTGTTCCCTCTATCCGGCTTGTGCCGGATAGAGGAAATATATGCTTGCATCATATTAAATAGTAAGCTGATGCCACACAAGGAGCACGTATCTTATACCCCAATCAGGATATTCATGACTACTAATGAATAAAAATTATAAATTTAGCGCTCAACAATAATAAGGATTATTATTATAATTTATATTTTATATTTATTATAATTATTATAATTAATTATTAAAAAAGGCCCATATCAGAGTATGTCGGGGAGCGCTTCAAAAAAAAACATAGGGTAAAATGCCCAATTATTGGCACTTTAGAGAGATAAACGGAAATAAAATAAAAAAATTGGTAGAAATTTTAATATATCAGGTTCAAAGTAGTATAATTGTTTCATATACATATTTATTATTAATAAAAATAACATTTATTTATTCTAATTTATTTTAACAATGTACATTTCTAATAATTGGCATGTCCTCGCCAATTACTGGCACTATTAATATTCCATTGATTTGCATATCAACAAAATCCTAAGATAGGTAACATAAATGCTTATCTACTGAGTAAAATAGAACACATTAAAAATATTTCTTTTACATATTATTTCTTTTAGGGCATGTACGATACAAAAAATTATCTGTGTATTCCTCATATTTTTTCAAGCACCTAAAATGGTACGTTCGAGTGCATTTGCCACATTTTATTCCTATATTGGTTCTACAAATATTGTTAGCACAAGTGAAACATATGCCTTTTCGGACAACAATGTTATTATTGCTTGGCACTGAACTTTCCTTTGAGACAAAAATATTACTTGGCAATGAATTTTTCAGGTGTTTTAAATAAGTTTCTAACATATGTATGATTTACATTTTATTTTAAAATGGGATTAGAATTTGCATGAGTACCACTTTTATTTAAATTTTGATTGTTTGCTTTTAATTTTACTCTTTGGTGTTTTTGGTTTAGTCCTAATGTTTTTGGTTTTGTGTTGTGAACAGTTTTTACAACTTTTTTTTGTTCGAGAGATTTAAGAAGCCTTTTCTGTTTATTTTCCTCTTTCTTTCTTTCTCTTCTTTAATTCTTTCCTTTTCCTCCACTATTTTTTATAAACAGTAGACGTAAGAACAAAGGAGCTCTCTCAGACTCAAATTTCCTGATTTTCTCCATTCTCAATTTGTTCAAGAATGCTTTGTGAATTCAATCGATCTACATCACCATCGATAATATCTGTTTGCTCTTTCATGTTGTCCAACAATAAAACTCTTTCTTCGAGTGCAGTGCAACTTGCTTCTCTCTTATTCTTATCCAAGTTTTCATAATTATTTATATTTTCGTCCCTGATTCCCTCTTAATAAAATATTTTCATGAACAATAATACTAGTTGTTTGTGGTAAATCAGAAAAAAATATTGATATATTCTTCTTTATTCGTTCTACTGTCAGAAATATTTCATCAGAATATGCAACAGTAGGTACTTATATTGAAATCACTCAGATCATCTACGTCGACTAACAACATCGTATCGTAAGCTTTCGATACTGTCAGGTTTTACTCCTGCCTCGTTTAAGCTCTTATTAGAATCAGGTTTGAGTTTGTCGTACACCACTTTGAGGTGTTTAAAATGTTGGCAAATTTCATCATTGCATACTTCATTTGAATAATTTTTTAATTGATGTATTGTATTTTCGCCGACAATACCGCAAAACTGTTCAAAATATATGGTTTTTACATTAGGTACATTGTCGTGTTGAGTCTCAGAATTCATGTTTCCTACATTTGTATTGGTTTTTCCCAAGCACTTCTCATAGTCTATAGCTTGTGGATTCCAAGGAAGAATACCACAACTCTGAAGCTATTAGCTGCTGTTTCAGGCTTGAGAAAAGACACAGAATTTTTCAAAATAGGTGCAAAATGTTCTTTACTTAATTTGCAATAAGGGTTTTTTCGCCGCCACTCAAGCACTCCATTTCTCCATACATCCTTTCCATTTTTTAGAGGTCGAAAACAAGATATCAGCTGGTTGTATGATTCGTATTGAATTGGGATATAATGCGATTAATATGATTTTTAAATCTGTGCAAAGTTGGCTGAGATCATAAGTAAGATGGGTCTTGTGAGCATCTACGAATAAAATTATTGGAAATTCTACCCTTTGACTTTGTAAATAAGGATGAAAAACCTTTTTAATGTAATCGACAAAGATACCAGATTTCATCCAGCCATTATCGCTCAAACCGATTCCCCAGCCATCAGGTACACTGCTTAATACATTCCTGGGTAGGCATTTATTGGGAAAGGTTATTAAAGGTGGTGTTGTTGTGCCTGATGCTGAAAATGTGAACATTACGGTGAGTTTTTGCTTGGCCTCTCCTCGGTCTACTACGTAAACATTTGCAGCACCTTTAGGCGCTAGAACTCTTCCCAGCTTAGGACAAAACTGAAAACACGTTTCATCTCCGTTATATACCCTTAAAGGATCTTTCAGGATTGAAAAGTGCCCTTTTTCTTTTAAATAAATTTCTATTTCGGTAACCACCCTTTGATATTTTCTTCTGACACGTTAGAAGAAGCAGCAGTTACGCCCTCTGGTTTAAAAACAATCTGTACCATCTATCTCCCGGTGTATTTTTTCTGAATGGATTTGGTCAGTTGTTGGCATTCAAAAAATCCTTAACAGACAACTGTATATCAAGTTTCCTTCTCGGAAACCCTTTCCTGTGACTTTCTAATATCCAATTGACTAATTTATCTTCCTCCTCCTTAGATAAATATGTAGAATGTCCTAATTCGGTTTTTGAAAAGTTAGGCCCAAGTCTGAATTGAAGTGTTGATATCGGTATACCATATTTCATTGCTTTTTTATTTGTTGGTACCCCAGATTTAATTTCATTTAGTGCCTGTTGAAGTGTTGCCTCTGTATAATTTTTGTTGTATTTAAAGTTTTTTTTTACTTTAGGCATCTGGAACAAAATATCCTGGGTAGAGAGGGTGTGCCAATTGTTGGCATATATGGAGATATCAAGAGGTCTAATCATTGGCACCTATGCCAATCATTTAATCTGTCAAATGTTGGCACCCTTAAATTTCTACATGAAACCAATAATTTTATTTCATTTACATTTAAAAAATTAAATATATACATACCTTAGTTACATAAATACTTGATAAAATGGTTCTATTATGCATTTGACAAGTTGTTGTATTTTCAAATAATTACAGTTCATAATGAATATTGAAAAATAAGGAGAACTATGAAATATCACTTACATCAATACCCAATTTCGGCCTTGGAATTTATGGTACATGCGCAAAGGTTGCATTAGATAATACAATGTTGCCAGATTAAATAATTAAACGAATTTTTATAATAGAGTCGAGAGCATTTGCTATTAATAAAAAAACATAGTTAGTGCCAATCAGTAGAACAGTGCCAACAATTGGGCGATTACCCTATCTTTTATTATCCACGACCAAATGTATCAAATCGAATATGTACATACGCAAAAAACGTTACTCTTTCAGTAAGAAAATATAACAGAATTGTTTGATAGCGATACTCGTCTTTATCCGCGATGAAATTCTGATTTTGTTGAAAATTGCAAACCAACCCCCCACTTTGGCGCGCCATAGAGCGGAAACTATTAGTAGAAGACATAAAATTTTATTCTCTATATATTTGTTTTGCATTTTTTTTGATAGCACTTACCACAACGGCGCTCTTTCGCTATTATAAGTTATACTTTGTGTGACTGAGCATGGTTATATGGTTTGTTTAATTGATGTGGTAATTTTTTAAAGGGCAGTCGAGGTCCAGTTCTGCGTGAAATCTGAAACATACTAAAAAATTACCATCCATGACTTAGAGAAAATTGTGTTAATCGGTCAAAACAGTTTTCCATATGCACATATTATTTTCATCCACTTAAAAAAGACCCGATTCAAGATAGTATTTTGAAAAGAATGTCCCGGGAACTTCCAGTTTCCCATGCATCTCAAAATGAGGAAGCTGGTAGACCAAGTGGGTTAACTACAAATTAATTAAATATCGGCTGCTGTCGCCTGCATCTAGTAATTATTGAAACAGATTGGAAATTTTGGAGGAAACTACTGGCCAAGTCATTTTTATGAGATGGGTAATGTTATTATTAAGTAGAAATGCGACCAGTTTTTGCATATAAGGCATTCCAGTTTGTTGCAAGAGATCAATGGAACTGTTGGGTTTATTCTTCATGTTGCGGAATAAGGGCTGTCTCAGTTCTGCGAAGAAGGCTCGAATGGCATCCTTTAATCTATCGGTGATTTGTGGTGACCGTGTGAGACTTAAAACCTGATGGATTATCAAGAAATTAAGGTAATGAAAGGAAATTATTGCCACTTCATTACGTAATAATTGACATACCCTATTAGCGAATAGGGGAGTAGTGGACTCTTATTTTTACATTACTCCTCAGCATAGCCTATTATAGAGGCTACAAGCTACTTCAAGGGCTATTAAACTGCTTTGATATAATGGTAAACAAAAATTAAATTTAAAGCTGCTTAAATTTACGCAGATATGTGTTTAGTTGTTTAATATAACAAATAATATTCCACAATTTCCTCTATTAATTGCTGTTGCACTCCTTTGAAATGCCAGTACAAATATTGAGTGATGAGGCATTTATATATAGAACAACATGAAACAATGGTGCAAATGACGACCTCTAATAAGTATTTATCATAATTAAACATTTGTAGGATAAAGTTGCACAGTTATATCCAGCGGGATCGGATGTGCTATTTAAATAATGATACGAATAGAGAAAAACAGACTGTATGAAAAATACAGTCTGGGCACACTTACGTTCTCAATTGATCGGGGATGTCAGATGATAAAATACCCTTCGCACTTTTCTTCCGTAAGGCATAGAGGATCCTGAGATAAGGAAATCCATTTCGTTCTGAAATCCAAAGTTATTTCCACTATTAGTTCACGTCTATCCCGATAGGAAGGAATACCAAAATTGTTATTTTCCGCTTCCACGTGCAAATATAGTCGGGATGAATTTTAATTTGTTATTTGCCCGTAGCAGAATCCTTTACTAGGTGATAATACATATATTAATTAATGAAATCAATTTCGGCATTGGTTATTGAGGCGTGAGGCATAGAAATAACCCAAAACGTTCATTTCTTTTATTTATTTCATTTATTTATTTCATTTCCAGTTATAGGATTTTTCTGAATTCTAGGAGCCCATTATTCTCAAAATTAAGATCATTACTTTAAAGTCTTCTAAATTTCTTTCCATTCATTGGAGGTAAATTTAGATTAGGTTCATTAAATAGACGACAGTATGATATTATCAATTTGCATAAATTTTGTACAGTTATGCTGTAATAAACATTAACTGTCAATATTTATTATGTATAACTACGTTGTCATGGGCTCTTGGCATACTGTTACTATGATTTATTTACTACTATTTTTACGGAAGCGTCAGAAGCGATTGAACACGATATATTGAAAAATCCCTAGATCTACGGAAGAACTGCAAAATCTGGCAACACCGCACCCGACGATGTGGCAACACCGCATCTGGGGGTGCCAGATACAACCCCCCAAGGGCGAAACCTGAACCCCTCTAGGACTTCAAATAACAGATACGCCCTTGGATCTATTTAGAATAGTTGCAGTGCAAGAACACGTCAACTACCACCCCCTATAGAACCCTTCTAGACGCCTTGTATACAAACTAGAATGTAATGGAATAAATGAGAATAATCTAGAATGAGATGGAACAAGTGAGAACAATCTAGAATGGGATGCTTTAAATGGGACACCCGGTATATTTTTTGATATTCGGATAGAGATTTTTTATGCAAATACAACCATGTCTTTAAAAGCTCTTTCGACGATGAGAATTAACGATTTTATAGCAGTTTGAAATAAAATCGAACAATAAAACAACTCGAACAATAAAATTAAAATGATTTTCTCAAGGTGGCCGTGATCAAATGAAATGTCTGTCGTATCAAGTTGATATATGTCAAAAAGATACCTATTATCAGTTTAGTTTGGTACTGAAAGAAAAAAAGTAGAAGCAAACACAATACTTTATAAGAGCGACTCAGAAGAAAGTTAAGAATAATTTATTTATAAACTAAAATATTGTTTCATATTATTTACAAATAAGGTTTAATTCATTTTTATTAATTAATTGAGGTTAAATAATTTATTTATAAACAAAAATATTGTTTAATATTCTTTACAAATAAGGTTCAAATTGGGTACCCTGATGCTCAATGCAGGCGTACATCTTTTGATCTCGGTATTAGTTACTCTGAGAATAGTATCCCGTGGAATATTAGCTATCTCGTTTCTAATTCGGTTTTCTAAATCCTCCAAGTTTTCTGGAGGCGTAACAAAAACTTTACCTTTCAGATACGGCCACAAAAAATAATCGCACGGATTTAAATCTGGCGATCTTGCAGGATATCGAATTGGTCCGTTAGTACCCATCCATTCTTCAAATCTGTCGTTTAAGAAAACGGTATTGATTCGCGCATTGTGTGGTGGCGCGCCGTCTTGGTGAAATATAACATTTACGTACTCATTAACTAGGAGATCCTCCAAAAAAAAATTCATGGTCTTCTCGCAACAGTCGATTGTATGACAGAGCGTTTATAGTGGAGCGGGTCTACGAAAAAAAAGGGGTCCAAACGGAAGTGACTTTTTTGAAAAAAAATTTTTTCCATTTTGTTCATAATATTCCCCCCTACCCCCTGGTAACTTTTTCCGGTAATTGTTGTCCACCAGGGGGCGCGCGCAGCCCTTCAATTATTGTAAAAACATATTTTTGAGATTACGCGTAATGGAGGAGACGGATAGAAAAATGTTTTGAACAAGAAAAATAGGTTTCCTCGATACGCGTAATCTGGTTTTGGACCCGTCAAAATGAAAAGGACAAGAAAAAGGGAGTGAGCAACAGGGGGTGTTGCGAGAAAGGGGGTTGTATTGGGAGGCTGAAATTTTTTTGAGATTGCTCAATTAGGGATGGGATGGGAGGGGAGAGGGTGGAAAAGGATTAAACGGGTGTATCTCCGGCCCTGCTGAACCGATTTAAAAAAATTAAAATGGATTTTTTTTGTTTTTTTATAAGGAATCGAGGACAGCTTGAAAAAAAACAAAACTCAAAAACACGGGCGTGGAGGGGTGAAAATAAAAACGTTATTTTTTTGTTTATTTTTTTTGTTATGGGAAGGACGGGGGAGGGGCACCTATCATATTGAAAAAGTTGGGCAATTGTATAAACTTTACTGAAAAAAAAAATTATCGATTTCGTTCATTAGGGATGTCAGGGCGTCGAATCTAGGTTAACGCCCTGTAGAAGGGCGAGCGAAGAGATGTCCTACGCCCTCAAGCCAGGGCTCATTCTCACGGTGAAGGTTTCCCCTATTAATTAAAAAAAAATCCCGATCCCACCAATAGTTTTCATACGCGCGCGAGTTGGGACGCTGGGAAATTTTATTTTCTCGCCAGTATCTCCAGCAGAAGAGTGGGCGTGGACTCTACCCCCTCTTCCCGCGCGCTATCCCGACTCACACACAGAGAAATCCCTTGCGATTCCTTCATTCCTTTCCTCTCTCATTTCATTGTCCATTTCAACGGTTTTTTTTTCTTCACGATGAATTTTCGAAGCGGATTCGAATTTTCGAAGCGGACATAAGTTAATGCTTAATTGGGCAATGACGAATTTTTTTTTTGGGTAATATCGAGAGCAGGAAGGAAGAGGAGGAGGGGTTATGAAATAAAGAAAAATAAATCACAATTTATAATTAACATTTCTCATAATATATTTATATACAACATCACAAATAAACATTTTTTCGGCCATATACTTATACATAATATCACGACTCGGGTCTGATAACCGCAGGCCTAAATCTAATCGAGGCGTGCTTTTTTAGTTGGAATCTCTATTTCTGCGTCGCTAAAACTTGATTCGTCTTCGCTTTCATATTCCCATTATGAATCTGTGTCATTATTTTCCAAATTTCAAAGTTTGCATACATGCACCCCCGATCTGCGTTTATCAAAAATTGAGTAAATTAGATTAAGAGGAAATTAGATTATGTCACTAATGTCAAGGCTTACCTTCCTGAGCTCCGATTTCATTCCCCTCCTCACCTTGCCGTCATCCCCCGCGCGAGAAGAGAGGGTAGAGTCCACGCCCACTCTTCCGCCGCTGGAGATACTGGCGAGAGAAAATAAAATTTCCCAGCATCCCAACTCGCGCGCGTATGAAAACTATTGGTGCGATCGGGAATTTTTTTTTTAATTAATAGGGAAACCTTCACCTTGAGAATGAGACCTGGCTTAAGGGCGTAGGATGTCTTCTCGCCCTTCTACGGGGCTTTAACCTAGATTTGACGCCCTGTCGTCCCTAATGAACGAAATCGGTATTTTTTTTTCAGTAAAGTTTATACAATTGCCCAACTTTTTCAATATGGCCCCTCCCCCCTCCTTCCCATAACAAAAAATAAACAAAAAAAATAAGGTTTTTATTTTTGCCCCCCACGCACGTGTTTTTGAGTTTTGTTTTTTTTTAAAAGCTGTCCTCGATTCCTTATAACAAAACAAAAAAAATCCATTTTATTTTTTTTAAATCGGTTCAGCAGGGCCGGAGATACACCCGTTTAACCCTTTTCCACCCTCTCCCCTCCCAACCCTTCCATAATTGAGAAATCTCAAAAAAATTTCGGCCTGGCCTTCCGATAACCATTACCTACAAGAGGAAAAAAAATCAGCTGCCCATTCCCACCCCCTTTCCCGCAACACCCCCATTGTTCACTCCCTTTTTCTTGTCCCCCCTAAAAAACAAAAACCTTAAAACCGCTGTATCTCCGGTTCTAATGGACCGATTTTGACGGGTCCAAAACCAGATTACGCGTATCGAGGAGACCTATTTTTCTTGTTTAAAACATTTTTCTATCTGTGTCCTCGATTACGCGTAATATAAAAAAACCTGTTTTCACAATATTTGAAGGTCCGCGCGCGCCCCCTGGTGGACAACAATTACCGGAAAAAGTTACCAGGGGGAAGGGGGGAACATTATTAACAATTTTCAAAAAGTCACTTCCGTTTGCAAACTTAGATTCGCTCCACTATCAAGTTTTCGCCCAAAAAGACTTGTCCAATAATTCGATCCCTTAAAAATCCACACCAGACGTTTGTTTTAAATTTTATTTGAAAATTTGTTTCTCATATAATGTGCGGATTATTATTCGACCAATGATAATGCAGATTCCGATTAAAAAGGCCATTGTTTCCAAATGTGCATTCGTCCGAATTCGTCCTTTCTAAAAAGTAATGGCAAAAGTTTAATCGACGCTCTGGATCGTTGGTTTTATACGCTTTTAGATGATGTTTTTTCATAATAATTAATAGAACCAGTTTTTCGAAATCACCTTTCGAGCCTGTCAAATTTCCATCTTTATGGGGTTTCTCTGCCGGCATATTTTTGGGCGTACCTTCGACGAACTTCTGCGCCATATATATATATATATATATATATATATATATATATATATATATATATATATATATATATATATATATATATATATATATTAAAAAAAGATAGCGTATGTAGCTAAATTTGTATACGCTCTATCATTGCAATTAAAATTCAGATTCTCTACATGAAATACTTTTGTACCTAGCTACTATATAATATCTGTACTTGAAATTTTTTTACCATCAGTGTTATAATACCAATGGTGATAAATTTATAATCCTTTGTATATTGAATGTTCGTGCACATTTTATAGAAATAAAAAGGTTTTAATACTTAAACACCTACGTTAATCTTTGTACAAAACATGCTCATATTTTTAAAATTGATATTAATTTACTTTCATTGTTTCAG
>CAXKVY010002924.1:0-32636 GCA_964058915.1 Tetropium fuscum | reverse complement strand
GATTACCCACATGTAACTGCCCGGGGCGAAAATTCAATAGGGGACAAGAAATCGGGTCGGCATAAATGATCCATATTAGATTATGGATATCTAGTTATTAATAGTATAATAGTAAATAGTATATAAATAATACGAGTGTCTTAATAGCCATTAAAAGTGTGGTGCATAGTCTATTTTTTCTACGACCAGTCATAATAAAACATACAAAAATTAACACTTTCTATTTCTGAAATATATAATTATAAATTACAATTTAGGAAATATTATGGACATATTATTCATAGAAATATTATTAGACCAAGGCTGTGCCTTTGAAAATGGTAAAAAGTGAAAAAAAAATATAGTAGGATGAAATAAATCCCTTGGAGAAGGAAGAGAATATAACGAAAATGAAAGGAAAAATAATTTACGGACGATCTGAGGTCGGGAAATGGAAGGGGGTGAGTTTTTAAGGGTAAAAAACAGTTTATCTCGATTTCCGGCAAAACTACAAGTCCTATGGAAAAAAGTTAAGTGGCAAAGTTGTAGGTAATAAAAAGATCTACAACTTTTGTATTTATACTTTTTTCACATAACCTCAGAATTTATGTGAAAAATTCAAATTAGTGAAATTAATGCGATAGAAATTAAAATAAAAAATAATAAACAAATTATAAATATTATTGGATTATATAGGTTACCGTCAATATTATTTTTTACAGAGCATTTGTCGGCGTTGTTAAAAAATAAAAATGAAGAATATAATATTCTTATTGGTAACATGAACATTGATATACTCTCTCTAATAATTTAGAATATGCCACGGAATACCTTAATGTTCGGAGTGAAAATGGTTATATTCCTTTAATTAACAAATATACCATAGTATCCGTACAATCTAAAGCATTGACCATGTCGGTTTAAAAACACGTACCGAACAATTAGACAATATTTACGCCGCAATCATTAAAAGTAATATTACGGATCACTATTCTACTGGTATTATTATAAAAATATAAATAGTAAATACAACAATAAAAATAATATAAAATTCATTTATAAAATTGTTAAAAAACTTGAACTCGAAAAAAAAATGAAAACTGGAAAGAGGTACATGAAGCTAATGACGCTGATAAAAACGGTGTTAAATGCCAAATCTTCGATATGGACAATTGGACAAACTGTTGCATGACTATATAGAAACTATAGTTGAATTTCGAAGTAGAGAGGATATGAAAATTAATGTGTACCACGACTGATATTTTTATTTGGTGAATATTCATCTAATAGGGGGTGAAAAAATAGGTCGTGCTCCCAGGGCGCCAAATGCTCTTAAACCGGCCCTGTTCATAACCCTCAAAATATTTTTAGGTATGTATTTAGTAAAATGAAAATTAATTTTAATAATGAAATGTAATTATTTGTCACGGCAATAATAATGTCCTGGCGATAAATTTCTTAAATAAACGGTATAATCATTAGGTATAAATAAATTACAGCCAAATCTGAATATAAATATATTTTTTGTGGTGTAGTTGTGTGTACACCGATCTCCGCCCATGTGCCTGGCTTATAATTTTGTTGTTTTACTAGTTCTCAGTTCTTTTTCCGATCTAACGTAACGAACTTGCATTCTATACTGAAAGAGGACACCAAAGGGTCCTACAGCGACGGTAGAAAGAGATGCTGCGAACGTAAATGTATTTAATTCATTTCTAATGAAGAGAAGGCAATCTTCTTCAGGTAGAAAAAAGTATTGAGGTGATTCAAACCCATTTTATTCTAATAGTGCATCAAAATCTCGGTCATAACTATTACATTTATTTACCTACCTGTTTAGTGCGATGTGCTATATATAAAATTCGAACCAATACTTTACGTTTCTTTGGTTTTTTAGTTCTCGAAAAGTAAGACGTAATAAAATCTCTTATCTATTAACACAAAAACAGTGGCAAATATTTATGATTTTTCCAATTTGACACTTGTTTCTAGGAAACATGTGTTTATAACTCGGTTAGTAGACCGTTTACAGCTACATGTCTTGTGTATGAAAAGGGTCAGCGGAATATCTACGCTGCCGCTGTTCCAAAATTCAACGGAAGAAATGAATTAACTCGTAATGTTCAGGTTTTGAAGACGGGCCGCCGATCTAACCGTTGCCTTCGAACCCGAGTGCCCGTAAAATTGTAGCCTGCCTAACTAGTCCGCTAGACTGCTAGACAACTACTCTACTCTCTACTCAACTACTAGCTTTTAGTAGATCTGGCCTAGGCCCTACACAAGACCCAAAGCTTTTTTTGTCGCGCGGTATTCGAGAATATCTGATGTAAGCGCATAACGGCCTAGCTTGGTGGTCGGTTCTTTTCATGTTTTCTGTATTTAACACTCCCTACTTATGTAAAGGTATCTGTAAAGTTTCAAGGCAATTAGTCTCGGGTTATTGTCGGTTACATTGCGATTTCTCGAAAGGATGCATAATAATATCTAAGTAAATTTTTCTCAATGAATTGTCTGTGTCGGCGTCTGACTAATATTAACGGCCAAGCGCAAACATGAAAATCAAACAATTAGCACAACAGCTAACAACGCAAAGAGAGCTAATCCTATTATACCAGAGGTGATTTTTTAACTAGAGTAACCGTTCCATTTCATAGTAGGTACATAGGTACGTGACATACCTACCTACCTACCTAATACGCTTATCAAATTTCATTGTGTTTTATTAAACGGTAGTGAGCTTGCTATACGTTTTTGGCAAGTTAATTTGATGTATCTATACAAATAAATAAAATTGAAGTGTCTGTTTGTAATGTCAAGAGACAGCTTTTTACAGATTTTTACTAAATGCATATGAAATGAAAGTATATACCTATACGGTACTTCTAACAAAAAACAATTTTCAAAATTTTTGTCTGTCTGTTTGTTCTGGCTAATCTCCGAAACGGCTGGACCGATTTTGACGGGACTTTCACTTTTATTTATTATACATTTCTATTCTATTTTTTATACACTTCCATGATATATGATATGGGTATCAAATGAAACAGCTTACTGACAAGAATACGAAAATAAAATGACCTCACTCTAAATCTAATATGATATGGATATCAAATGAGTGGGTTCAAGGGGAAAAAATCAAAATGGCGGAAAACAAGATGGCTAGTTGTATATATAAGTAGATGGATAGTTTGGTGGTGCTCGAATAAATGTTGTGGGGCCGATAATTTTTTTTCAAGATGGTGATCAAAAAATTTAGTTGCTTCAATCCATCGGAAATTTTGTTATCCCGGGGTTTTTGGAGTCGAATTGTTCGGATCAAATCTTGCAACAGAATTTGAAAAAAAATACGCCTTGGTTGGCTTCATACTATGACTTGTGTAATTTGACGAGATGAGCGTCAATAGCATTGATTTGCAACCTGTCTAGGATGAGGAAAGCTCCAAAATCAAACCCGGAACTGTGTTTCGTTAGGCATAAGTACGCTTCAAGCTGAAATAAGTATAATTAAGTAGAGACAAATCAATAGAAGGTCTTATTGAAGAATTAGGCTGTACTAAATTACCAGGCAAACGACTATGCAACTAGTGACGTAGCCAGAAATTTGATTGGGGAGGGGGGTCAAGAGGGTTGGAGAACTAAAATGTCAAGGAAAGTTTAAAAGTTATATTTAACATTTTTAAATAATAGAAATTCTGACATTGACATTGATAAAAATAGTTACTAATTAAGTAGTCACTTTTATTTAATAAAAAACATTGTAAGTAAAATATGTATTTTTCGCAGATCTAGATCTATCGTCTACCGAAAGAAGTTTATTCCAATTATGGGTATAATACTTATAATTTCTAGGGGAGGGCTCGGGCTCTCCCGATAACTAAAAAATAACAATAAATTAATAGTAAAACAATATTTTTAAAAACAAGCTTTTGTTTAAATGCTCTAAAAAGAAAAAAATAAACTTTAAATTAAATTAAACCCATCAATTAATTACATTACACAATTTATATGATATAAAAGCTTGTCGCGAGATTTAACCTGTGTAGATAAACCAGAATACAATAATATGTAACTTCATATTGACATAAGTAATTCTAAGAAAAAAATAATATGATTTTTATAAAATAAAAAAGGTAAATCTCGCGACAAGATGACATATAAATTGATGTGTTTAATTTAATTTAAAGTTATTTTCTTCTTTTTAGGTCATTTAAATAAAAGCTTGCTTTTAAAAATGGTTTTTTTACTATTAATTTATTAAAAATAAAGGAAGTTCATCTAATATAATCCAATAATAGAAATAAATAAAATTTAAGTGTCTGTAATGTCAAAATAACAGCTTTGTACTAAATGCATATGAAAGTTTCTTCTTCGGTACTTCTAACAAAAATCAATTCTTAAAATTTGTGTCCGTTTGTTCCGGCTAATATCCGAAACGACTGGACTGATTTTGACGGGACTTTCACTGGCAGATAGCTGATGTTTTAAGGAGGTTGTAGCATAGGCTACTTTCATTTTAGAAAAATAAATAGGGTTCCGCGCAAATAAAATTAAATCCATGAAATTGTGAACAAAATCCGATTCAAATAGGGAAATATACATCCAATATAAACATAAACACTAATAAATAATTTATTATTAACGTAAATCTCTTGATTATTTTTACTTGCTTCGAGTAATAATCTTCGATCTTCGAGTAATAAATAAACTAAAATAAACTAAAGTAGCAGTGTCCAGCACAGCGCGTGCCCCACGCGCACTTCGTCGTAATATCACAAAGGCTGCCTGTTACGCGTGCTCAGAATGCGAGAGCAGGCTATCCCTATATTAAATTCGCGCGGACGTCGCGGGTAACAACTATAGTTTTCAAATATAAAATAAAAAGATCATGTAATGAATAAATAAAATTCCATAAAATTTCTATAAAATCCCGGAAAATTACGTTACTTCCGAAGATGCAGGAAGTAATATTCAAATTTTCTGATAGCATCTAAATCTTTACTACATACTATATAATATATACTCGTACTGATTTTCATTTAAATAGTCTAACCGTTGCTGAGAGACGCGATTTTTTTAAACTACCTAGGTATGTAGGTATCTAGAATTAATTCTCCTCTGGGGTCCAGAATGTACAGGCGAACAGCGAATCAACTGCTAATAAATACAATATTTATACAAAAATATTTTTAAAATTTTTTTGGTTCTATTGGAGACTTAGCAGTCCGGTTAGAAAAATTGTCAAAACTCCAAAACAGAAATAATAGGCAAAATCCGGGATATGAAAAGATATCGGCAATTGTCAATTATATTTATTTTACGTCTTACAAATACATAACAGTATTTACATAAGCCGAATGCTTGCTCATATAAATTATATTTTAAAAATTAATAAAACCAGATGTATATTTTATATACCTAGGTAGTGTTATAAGTTGATTAACTCGCAGCGAATCCGGTATGCCGACGACACGATGTTATAATTTGGTAAAACAAACAT
The DNA here is from genome assembly GCA_964058915.1 of Tetropium fuscum. Classification (NCBI taxonomy): domain Eukaryota; kingdom Metazoa; phylum Arthropoda; class Insecta; order Coleoptera; family Cerambycidae; genus Tetropium; species Tetropium fuscum. The sequence continues at coordinate 27,160 of CAXKVY010002924.1, read as the reverse complement.
AACATTATTAAACAAATAGAAATATGACTATATGACAAGCAATAAAACTAATTTTTGACCGTTATACAAATAAATTTAACAATTTTATCGTACGTTTCCTTATCAAATCTCCTTATAAAATAGTTGACACGAAATCAGCTGTTTCTCAAGGGCAACCGTTAAAATTCTCTCAATGAATTTGATTTCCCATCACGTATGCCTTTCTTATATTATGAGGACTCGTGTCTGTATTAGAAGAGCCAAATTATTAACTACCAAACACACGGATGATGCCTACTTCTCAAAATTGTACAGAGGCCAGAGGCGTGCATAAAATAGGTACGCAAAAAACTGTATTTCCTACTTAAAGAATACAACTAGTTTAGCTATTTGTTGATAAATTGTATATAAAATGGCTAATAAATACCAGATTATATACCTGTTCCAAAAAGATAATTTATTTCCCTTAGTTACGGGAGGTCAGAAATACCTACCATCTCGGTAAGAATAGAGAATAATGATCCCGCCAACATCAAGCATCAAGCACGAAACTGGCGGGAAGCTGTGATTATCTCATCCACCACTATTCCTATAGATTTTTATCGAATATCTATTTACCAATACCCTTCACGTTCTGCCAGTAGCGGACGCATAAGGGGTCGGAAATTCATAAATAGCGTACAAGTCAACGTTGATCACATTTTTCAGATACCAAAGTTTTCTCAAACAGCCAAAAAATGTATAAGAGCGTGTTCGACTGATAGTATAAATGGAATAAGTATGATAATAAATTATTCATACATAGATACAAAGTAGAATATTACAGATAAATGAATATACAATAAATAAATGCATGTACAAAGGAAGTATAAGAGAAACAAGGAAGTATCTCTAGGATGAATAAAAACATGACAACTATAACCTAATATCCTTCACAAGAGAGTTAGACAACGGAAAGAATGCGGGATAAAAATTCCGATGTGTCCATGTTTTCTATTAATAAATTAATTATAAAAATGTTCCTATCTTATTTTTGTGCTATACAAGGCTTTCTAATATATATGTGTAGTTCAACGACCAGCAACCCTGACCTACACAATGTTTATCATTGGCGTAGGAATTTTTTTTCTTAAGGGGGTGAAAGTAGAAGGTTTTTATATGCATATTTTCAACACCACAACTGATAATGAATGCAAGTTTCCACAGCACTCATGAAGTGTTGTTTTCAGCGCGTTACCATTTTTTAGTAGGTGGTTCGCTAGTAGCCATATTTCCCACAAGAAACAAAAATAAATATGTACAAAACAGCTAAGTAGCCGTGAAAAATAAACTTTACAACGGAAAAATAAAATAAATATACTTGCAATACTTGCAATTAAAGTACAGTTATATTTATTGTGTAAGTAGGTACCTAGCTAACCTACCAAATCAGCAACACTCAACGCCGATTTACTTTGACAAAGATCAAAGCTTGTTTGTTAATAGGTACCTACATAACTAAACAGAGACTAAATACAACACATTTTTAAAAATCATTACAAATACAATACATCCCTACCTACCAGCTTCTCATCGCCAAGCGATTTCCAATACACACACTTTTTACAGTCAATCAAAATTAGAAACTGACCTTGAGGTATTTTACCGTCATTGTAAATTTTCATTTCATTTGTGGCTAGGCAGGTACACGGTTTTAATTTTATAAACAGTCTATAGAATTTTTAATTTCGCCCACTGATGTAAATTATTAATTTGTGATCTAGGATGGTAGGTAGGGATGTGATCTACCTACATAAAAATAAGTCAATGGACAATAGGTACTTACTTATGTAATAAACCAGAGAGCGTTTTCAGTTTTCGTAAATCCCAATAAAACGCCTAACTTATATCGTTGTATTTATAACCTAGCTATTATTAACCTAATTATTAATATGTATAATAGTTATTATACATGAACAATTATAAAAAAATACGAGACTACCTGGAATTTATTAACATTAGACGATACTGAAAAGAAAAAAAAATAAGAATACGAGATAAATATATTTTGTTACTTGTATTAATTTTTTCATGCGCTAATCTGGAACTGGAGTCAAAACTCGTATATGATAAGACATTTAAAAGTTAATTTAAAAACAAGTAGGTAGGTACAATTAAAAAAAAAGTTCTATTAATTATAATGTGGAACAGCTTTCTTTAATTTTCTATGTATTGAGTGCAAGTTTAGTTAAATTTATTTTTATTTTTAATTTTCTTTATTTCTAGAAGCAACACTTTTGGTGCCAGAAAAGAACACCATCGCTGCCCTATTGCTTTGTCTTATGGAGATTTTAAGAGTATTTATATTATTTCTTGTTTCAATTTGACGTTTAATATCTAATAAAATATTATTTTCAGCGTGCTGTTTAATAGCCAACACAATTGCACAAGACAAGAGCAAAACAATTGGCGAACGTCTATTACATTCTCATCATTATATAGCAGATCTGATGAATAAGTATAGTCTTTATTATAGATAATTTTAATGTCCTTTTTTGAAATAATACTTCTAAATTTATGCATGTTTGTATTTAATAATCCACCCCAACCTATTGAACCGTAAGTATACCGTAAAATGAGATTCTACACCTTATACCTACATACATTACCTATTTGTATTTGTAGTGGTATTATTCCCCGCAATTTTTGTACCTACATCCCAGCGAAGACGTTGGATGTTGGTCTGCGTATATAGGTACCAAGATATTTTATATTTGACACTTGTAATATTAAATGTCTTTGTATTTATTGTTATATTCAATTCGGTATGACTAAAACGGAATGAACAAGGTTTTTCAAAATTAAATATTGGAAAATAAACCATTATAGTCTTATCAGTCATACCGGCATTTTGAAATATTCAGAATTAATTCTTTTGTCCCGTGCGAATAAATATATATGTATTATGTGAAAAAACCTGAGAATATACGAAGGGACACACCGCATAACTGTGATTTCTCACGTATTTTCTTAAGTCCTGAATAATGGCTTTACCTTTACTCGAGAAAGGCCCACTGACAATTAAAGACGAACAGGTCCTTCTTTGTAATAACATGAGAAAAACATCCCTAAACCATTCGGAATCTCAGGGAACAGGTTATAGAATTTGAGCGCGCTTTTTCGTACAAGACCATCACCATCTGATGTAAAGTTTAGAGACAGGTTCATTGTAGGTTAGCTCAGAATGGCCCTGTAAAGGATGATTGGGAGGCTGCTGCTCTTGGAAATCAGCTGAGAGGCCACTAATATGTCAGTGTTATTTAGGACGGATACAAGACGTTTTCAAAACAAAGCCTACCGCCTCAAATCCGTAACAGAATCCAGGAATATAATAATATTATTTGCGTTCTACGTATACCTAGCTACAAGATTTTTTGGTAACTGATGCAGGGCCGTAGCTAGAACGGAATTTGAGGGGCATCAAAAATTTTCACAATCCCAATATTGACAAAATTTGATAAAACTCTTAACTCTTAGCAATTTTAGGTTTTTGTCTCATGGCTCAGGGACAGGGACATGGCGCAAGGAATTAAATTTTTATTTTTCTCTTCAAAAACCGTGTCAACACGAAAACACGTAAAAAAAGGTATTTTTAATTGTTTAATCTAATAAAAGTACCTATCATACACTAAAATGTGGCCTACAATAATTTTTACCATAAATAAGCATTAATGACGTCAGCGCCACTGGATTTTTTTAACTAAGTGCATAAAAAGTGGCTTATGAATATATAAATATATCAAGTTTCATCAAAACCGATAGAGATTTTTAAGAAATTAATAAAAAAACGATTTTTTTAATTTAACACTAACACCCGACATTTCGAAAACGAGCTACATGAGAAAAACTTATTTACTACTATTTATATACATATTTATGTTTAAAATAATTACTGGCATTGTCTTATTTCCCCTTTTGTTGTATTTTTTTACCTAAGCTCTTGGGCTAAAATTATGAGATAGGTACATACCTTGACAGTTTTAAAAATCGAATTTAAACATCCAGGGCCACCACCCTCACCATACACACATTACACATACGATAAAACAAAACAATAGCAAAATAATTCATACTATGTCAAATGCTGCACCAGCACTTGAAATTTTTATCACGGATATGTCCATTCAACAAACAACGATCAATGCGTAATCGTTACATGATCATCATCATCGCGTGGGCGCGTGGCCATGGCTTTATAGCTATTGGCTAAAATAAACATGCTGCTTTACACTGACCAATCGGATTTAACTACGATCGGTATGGCCGTTTGGGCAGTTTCGTTAATACGATCCCGTCATAGCCATCTATGTCATACATTACGGTACATATACGGTTTTTTAAAGCTTTTTAAGAATTTTAGCTAGGCGATTGGTAAGCATGCGGCATATAAAAAGGTCGGGCATGGAAATATTAAGGTCATGCATTGCCCCGAAATGCCCATTCCCTGGCTACGGCCCTGAGCTGATGGTCATTTTATATGAATTTAATGGTGTGAAAACATAATTTTAAAAAGAAAAGGAGTCAGGTTCGTATCTAGTATTTAGTCCACGGTTACTTAAGATCAAAAAATCTATAAATAACTGTGAATAAATTAAATAACTGTCTATAATAGGTACATAGGTACAGTTTTATAAACAATTATGAAATATTCGTATCATAAGTTACGATATTCAAAGAAGACCTAGGTATGAATAATTATATTTGCGAGGAATTAAGAGAAAAAGTTCAAACTAAATTGACTGGGTCGTTGCAACCTTGGATAACAAATCCCGCCAACGAAGGGGATATCGGTGCGAGTCAAATGATTTCATTATCTCTTATCACTGTTGAGAAATAACGAATATTCACCAGAATAATTTATGTTTATATCAACAACTTCAGTGTACATTCATATCCGTTTAATATGAATATTATAAAATATTCGTATTTTTAAATTTAACACTATAGAATCTGCAGAACCCAACGTCCGTTGGAAAGGCTCACCGTAAGAGGTTTTAAAAAGAAACCCATAAAGCATAAGCTTATACGTATGTGGTCCGTAACAGGAAATGGTACATGGAATGTTTTCAACTCAATGTGCTACTCCTTATTGAATTCCCAGAACAGGTTGAAGGCAGTTTTTATGTACAAGTGCTTTTCTGCTTTGCTGCTTTTGACTTCATCCCGCCCTTAGAACGCCCTTAGATATACCGAAAACCTCACAAACTACACAACGCATTATCTGAATACTGAATAGAGATTGATTCAAGATTGTGGCAATTTAGTCTTAAATGAACGTCTAATACCGGTAATACCCCCATTCACGATATAAAAACCTTTGTGGGAACCAAAAACACATTCCACAGGACACCCATAATATCCTTCTTCAACCAACCAAAAAAAAAAGCGCGAAAATTAATACCTACCTTATTCAATCATTGTTATTAAATAGAAATAATAAGAACCGTAATGGTTAACTGATTCACTGTGTCGGCAGTTCCTGTAAACATTTCGTGATAACTTTTATTTATTTTAATGAACAAACTGCCGCATGACAAAAATAAATAATACCTGCCTAAGTTGGCGCCAAAATTTACTGAATCACTACCTACCGATGCAGGTTGCATACACTTATAGCTAAATTATGCCGACAGTGCCGACTTCTACGGTTCTATACGATATTATAATATAATTACAATATATTCATGCTCCTAATTTGATTTTGAAAATATTAATTTGTGTCTTACAAACACTAATTTTTTTTTTACAGAAATATTTTCCCATTAATATCCGTTTTCTTTCTATTATGGTTTATAGTTATTTGGTTCTATAGACATATACAGTTCGTCCGGCGAAAGAAGTACTGATACCTATATAAGATATTGTAAATTTTTGTAGACGTTGTTTCTTATCTAATATGCATTGAATCATTGATCATCATTGCTTCCTTTAAAGTACATACTTAAATTTATTGTATATTAAACTGCATTATTTAAAACCTGGTTTTGTCACTGGACAAAAACTGGGACTAGTGTAATTATTATAATTTTTAACTAGCAATCTCACATCATAATTATTTATTATCAGCCGTATGACAGTTTGATAAGGACGCCATGTCCGAGTAAACGCGACCACGAACGAAAATGTCATGGATATGACATGAATATGACATGAATATGAAATATATTAAAGAATACTTATTAATGAAACTTTATAGTTTCTTTTAACGGCCAAATACGGCATTTGTTTAAAAAATCACATAGTGGTTTGAATTCTCGTGATTAAGTCAACTGTCTGTCGTAATACGCTACGCCAAAAATAATAAAAATTGAGTTACACTCCAAATATGTAGGTTTCTAAGAATTGCTTCCCTTATTTGAAATGTTACTGCACGCCACTGCACGTAGACTATAGGTGCTTACAACCTAACCCAATAAAAATTAATCAGAATAGTTAAGGAATATTATTATGTATTGATATAGCCCAGCGTTAAATAAGCTAAAAAAATTGTTATTTGGTAGGTTCCTAACATATTATTGTTTGGTATCTACCAAACATTTTTGTGGCAAAACACACATAATAGAAAAAATAGGTAGGGTCCTAAAATAATTTACAAACATATTTGTATAGATGTTAATTTTTGTTTTTTCATTTTTCCTCTTTGATTGCTGGATAGGGCTGGAACCTTTGATGTAACTGTAACACTCGGAGTAGTTTCCGTAGTTTCCACAAACACCAAAACCGCGCGTTTCGCCAACCAAGTTGGCATCATCCGGAGACGATTAAAACTAATCTTAAACTACAAAACCTACCATATTTATACTATTTTTTCGGTGACGTCACTAATGATATCACCGTGAAATTTACGCGTGACTAATCACGCTTCAATGATCGGTTGCTAAGCAACGCGTAAAGCGGGCTATGGTATGATATCACCGTGAAATTTACGCGTGACTAATCACGCTTCAATCATCGGTTGCTAAGCAACGCGTAAAGCGGGCTATACGGGATAGGTCCCTTGTCGCTATTCATACTACTATTACATTTTACAATTTCTATGCTCTCAAATGCATCCAACTGTCTATTATTGGTCACATTTCTAACTAATCTTAAATTACTAATATCTATTCTATGATTGTTATCAAAAGCATGTTGTGCAACACTGTTCTTCCATATTTTAGATGAGCCATATGTTCTTTAAATCTGGTGTTAATTGACCGTCTCGTTTATCCAATGTATTTTCGATCACAATCATTACAACTAATTTCGTAAATCCCAGACCTTTCATTTGGAACAATTTTATCCTTTGGATTGTCTTTGATTGCAAAAAAGGCACTTACACGTATTTTAATACAAAGGCACTTACACGTATTTTAATTGATTCCATGTTATATACTCCTAGTTTTTGGAGAACCGCGAATGTTTTTGTCTCCGTCGAGTTATTACTAATTTAGTAAACCATCTCACTATTGTGTTTGCTGGTGCAAACCTGGCAGTCTTTATGATATTTTACTTTAATTTTTCCATTTAAAATACCATCCTTGGTTGTCAAAATGTTCAGTCTAAAACCACCTTTTCTCATTTCCGCAGTCTTAATTATTGTCTCTAAACCATGCATCCAAGGTTTATGCACAATAGGTTTATCTTTATCCTCCACAACTACACTACACAAGTATGCACTTCGTTTTAACATGTAATTGGTCCATCTTATTTTTATATATTTTAAAGCAGTTAACAATGCACCATTCGCAAAAAAAATTATGAGCAGCATATATACGTAGTGTTACGTAAAGACTATTTCGTTCGTGCATGTTGTATCATGTCATGCATCGATATTATCACCGGCCGCACCATATTATGCTATCAAAATTGTTTTCGTCTTTTGGCTAGATTTTATTCGGAACATGTTATATAAAATTTCCAAGAATAAAAAAAGTTTCTAATTCAAAATAATTTACCTTCGCAGTTTCTGAACTTCCAAGGTTATCTACGTTTTGAGCAAATTTAAAACAAAAAATACTAACCCTATTGTTTGAAAAGAAGGGCTGAAGTCTGTGTTTAAAAACAAAACAAAAATCAAGTCGCTGGCTTAATTAGATAGCTAGATATTAGAATAGATATATAAAAAAGCAAGATTTAAAAAGGTAAGATTTCACACTTTTTTAAAAATAAAAAATTTCATGAGCAATGATCTGTCTAATAAAATGAGATATGTCTCAGTTTGTTCTAATGTAAGAAGAATTAAATCCAGAAGGAAGCGGCTTTTGCCCGGTTTTTTACTCCACTATTTATCTTCTGACTGTAGACGAGCTTAGGCGCGACCTTAAAGCCTCATTTACATTTGGAAAGTTTATTGACGGAAGGTACTTGCCTCTAATAAAGTAGCCAGCTCCTCAACATTACTTGCTACTTATCGGCATGTAAAAAAAAACTAGGTATTACGTTTGGCAATATAGTTAACAGCAGCTATCCTAAGAGCAATAGCTCGCCGGCAAAACGTATTATGGCAGTAACTCTCACACTATTGAATATTGTAAAAATGGACCAATTTGTCAAGACAGGTTATTGTTCTGGTTTAACTTAGATAATTATTGTCATATTATATACAGAAGCCAGGAGAAAACACGGAAACGCCGTAGCAAAGCACGGGTTTAGTAACTAAGACATTATATTTTCGTTTTTTATATTAAAAATTAAATTACGTTTTATTCCGTAAATTGAGGAAATGGAAATAGCTATATACCAGTATATCTTGCACAAAATTTTATAGCACATTACTTCTTAGTATATGACCTGAAAAAAAATCCGGAAAGTCGGCCGATAAATTCGCTTTTGTTTTTAATATTGGTACCAATAACTGTGCCAAATTTCTTCGATTTGCAAATGGATTCCGGGGGTCGTAGGGAGCCAGAGAGATTTAAAAAAATTATATGACGATTTGTTTGGGCATGATGCGAAATATCATAGGTCGTGTTATAGCCATTACATTTCAAAATATAACACAAGCTTTTTTAAATAATTTGGAAAAAAACACAGCCGAAGATACGACGTTTTTTTATCAAACTATGATGAAATAGAATCAACGAGAGAATCACATTCAGATTCGAGATATTGCTTTGTATCTGAAGCTGCTAATATTAATGTCTGTAAACTCAAAATGAAAATATAATTTTGCACCAAGTAGCTGGAATATAAAAAAAATATGAATAATTTCAGTTTACAAAGCAAGTACGAAATATGTTATAACGATTTAGAAAAAAATATAAACTCAAAAACTGTTATTCTTTGCAACATTATTATGGCGTTGTTCAAGTTATATAAAAAAAACTTTTTCAATTTGGCTTATAATGTACACTATTTAGTACGAAGTAGACAACTTTTGGACCTCCTATTTGAAATTGATATTAACTGTACGTATAATGAAATTATGGTGTATCAGATTCAGTAAATGAAGAAGCCTAATATATGATCTTTGTTTTTTTTCATTTCTTTTTCTCTTTCTCAGAAGCATTGCAGATCACTATCCCTAAACTTAGACGTTGACCTCTAATCTAAAAAAATCATATCATAAAAGCCATTCATGATATCCGAGGACTTTTTTCTCTCCAAACTTTTATGGTGTTTGGCTTCATTTTCTTCGCAGCATGTTATATAAAATTTCCAATTCGTAGACCATAAATATTCGTAGATATTTCGTAGACCATAAATAAGCTGATTATTGACCAGAAACAAACGGCTATAGTATCACATTATACCTAGAATTGTTTTTATACATATTATGAATTTATACAACGTCTAGCAAATTTGATGGTTACAAAATGCCAGTATTTGTGTTAGGGTGGCTATACGTCACTGTCCGTGTACTTCGTGTACTTCAAAAATTATAAAATAGGTATGAAACATTCTATAGAATCGCCTTTGTACCTACATGAAAAATATTAAAATTTAAAATTGTTTCAGAAATTCTTTATCATGTACAATAAAACTAAATTTTCAGGAAAATTTTCATTCTCTAACTAACACAGCAATAAGTTTTTTGGCTTCTTGTTACTATTGTTAGAAAAGAAAAAAGCGATGCTTTCTGTTCTACGTCCCTGTGTTTAGGGACTACAACTAATACAATACCAGTCAAGCGAGGTCTACCGAAACCACTGGGCAGTTGCCAGTTAGAATGTAAATCTGTACGCGGTGTAAAGGGTTCCTTTCAAGTTTAATTTAACAAAATTTACCTCGTCAGTCCTAGATGCCTCGTGGGTGGACAAGTATATAAAAACCCTAACACACCCCGTCACTCCGAGCTAGACACGTTAGAATATTTTATAACGTTTAAGTTTATATTATGAACACCCTGAGAATTTTAATATTCAAAATAATTGTTGTGGTTGAGAAATCTGATCTGGGCAGATGCGGTGTTGCGCCAACGAACGTTATTAGAAAAGTCGAGATCCAATGAACTTTTTGACTTCGATGGCCAGGCCAGTATCCAAGCGGCTCGCTGGGATGAGCGATTTTAATGGTTCTGTACGATACTACAACAAGTGGGCGATGCGTGGGTGATTTTTTTTAAAAGAATCTAGGTTAGGCACGTTTAAAGCGTTATTGAGGTATTATATTTGCCTTGATAAACGGTTCTTGAAATGATTTGTAAAATTTATGCCTCCTTATGTTACTGTCAACCATTGCGACAAAGAAATATTTATTGTATATTTTATGAATAAACAAATGGAACTCTTATTGTGGCTGAGGAAACGACAAAAGCACACAATTAATAGGTGCCATTGCTACCCCCTAGCTATTTTCACCCACAGGTAGAATGTGATTTTCATTTCGATGTGGACTCGAAAAAATATATAGGCACAATATTCAAACGCAGGTGGGCGTATAGGAAAAAATCACCCTGTCAAGTGCCGGGTCTGGGCTATTCAACAAGTGCTCAACCATTCTTAGACCCGCAGATAATAGCTTAAAGAAGGCGTTGTAAATAGGTATATGATTTTCGGTTTGGCAGATACTTTCATCCCTTTGTGCTATTTATTAATAGCTATTAACTTATAATCTACCAGAAAAAATCTACCCTCCTACGCTTCCGCTAAATTTTGTGCGTTGTGTTATACCGAGTCCGCAGGATTGCTTCCGTATCTACAGATTATATATATACCCACCCAGGAAACCGTTGCTCCCATTCCACGAACACGTATACAGGCGCGAGTGGCTGATCTCAGATCTCGCACACTGTGCCACAAATGTTACGTAATTGTAGATATAAAAAAACAATTAAACGTTAACTATGTATGTTCGGAGCGGTGGCTCAAGTTAGTAAATATATATGGCAATATTTTCATAAACAAATGTTTTATGTACGTGCAGAATGAGCCTATTTATAGAAGCCGAGATTCCGACCAAGTTAAGAGAATGAGTTATTATGGCTCTACCATCGATGGACTATGAGCGGAGGCGCTATATAACAAGTGCGTGTATTGCCCGCAGCAGGAGCATAAGCACTGATACGTACGTCCTTGAAAAGTTATTTAATTCAATTGCCTTTTCCTGCGAAAATTAGGGCAGTGTCGCCACTTACTGTAAGCGATTGCACGAGATGCTATGACATGCGTGATTTTTCCTGCAAAATAACGATCCTAGCTGATATACTATTTCTGAACGTTCAATAATTGGTGACGAAGATACACTTGGTTTCATCGGGATAGCCATTCACTTTCTCACTAACTACTAATAGATATTTTATCAATAATTTGATGAAGCGATTATTTTAAGATGCGCGGATAATAGGGACGAATACAGGGCCTACAAAGATAAAGGACCCAGATGTAGCGGCACTAGATATGTACCTACTAGGTATGCGGACTATACAACATTATTTTGTCAAGTTTCACGGCTTAGAAGGTAACACACCTTGATTTATAATCATTATTGTATAGTGTTTTCGTTTGATATACAAACTAGAGCAAAAAATTGTGCGGCATTTTACAAAGAAAACCCGTACCAATTACTACAGAATACAGAAGCGGTAAATCACATCACTATGCAATATACAAAAGGATATTTAGTGTAAAATTGTATACCGCCACAATTTCTTGTGAATAGATAGGGTCTTAGGAATTAGTCCGCGGCTTACTATATCGGTCGCTGATCCTCTTCAACTCATATAAATCCCATTTCCCTTCTCGCTCACTTAGAAGACACCTCATGATCAAGCTGGCGATTTACTGCCTTACTGCTCAGTGGCGTATCATCATGCGCAACCAAGGTAAAGTGACTTCAAAAGATGTCTTACTATGTCATATTCATATACAGGGTGTCCCGTAATAACGTGTACAACGGAAGACTACAGATTCCTGGACTCAAAATAGGTAGAATAAGACTAATTCACCAGTATTCTAAATCGCTTCGTTTGGCCGCTAGATGGCCTCAAGGTTTGTAAAAAAAAAATTGTAAATAACTGGAATAGGAATTAATCGATTTTGATTATTTTTGGGGCGTGGACTTTTGCTCCCCATCGACACATTTTGGTGATATACCGAGTGTTTTTTAATACTTATAACTCCTAGAAAATTGAGGTACGGCGATAATATCCGTTCATAACTTTAAGCTAAAAAATTATTTAGTTTTGAATGTATTCAAAATATATTGAAAAAATTTTGCATGCTGCGCGTACAACTTAGTGCTCAATTTAGCCAATAACAATTTAAAATAAAAGAAAGAAATTAAATTGCTATTACCCAGCAAGGACCACGGGGGGGTAAGAACGCCCCTTGCCATGCAGGATAGAACGTGGTTAGGTTACTTATTATTAGTATAGGTAAGACTGTCAGTAAAATTTATAACAAATTAACTCAACAATTTGCCAGATATCGAGGGTCTCAAGGCCATAGGGGCGGGCGTAAACGCCAGTTTTGGCCAAAACACTTTTTTTCATGAATCGATACCTACTAATATCGCGCATGATTTGACCAAACGATTTGTGGATTTGTAGTATATTTTGGTAAAAAAACACTAAACTATAAAGGCGTAAACGTCAATCTTACAAGTGGCAGTACGCCATAGAGGCGTATGAACCATTTTTAGGTAAATATATAAAATTTTCTTTAATTATCAGTTGCAAATAGTAAATTAGTTGTAAATAGTAATTAGCTGTAAACATTATGAAACGAAAAGGACGCAGAGAGAATTTATATTTTCAGCTTAAACCACTTTATGACTTTAAACCTCCCAGTGATGAAAAAAACATTTGGATTCGTTTTTTTTGTTACTTTAATAGTTCTCGAGAACACATGGGGACATCTTATTTGGAACACCCTGTACATCCTATAGCATATTTTTTTCTTAAAACTGTTGTAGTGGTAGTAATAAACTTGATTCATTCCTTATTTGGCTAATTATTTATTATTATTTCGTATGTGGTTCATACGCCCCAAAATAAGTAATAGTTTCATCCTGGCAAAAAGGCGTATCAGCGTATCAGCTTGGTTAAAATAGATAATATTTTTAATTTTAGAAAAATTACCATATATTTTTTAATAAATTTTACCGCCTTTATTTTTATTTCTAGTTCCTCGTTCCTCGTTCCTCAATCGTCTCTCCTGTAAAATTTTGATTTTAGCGCATACGGTCCTATGGCGTAAGACCCTCGATATGTTATCATTTGCACATATAGTTACACTTACATTGGTATTTTTCGCTGTCACTTATTAGTAGCACTCTTCACAAGAACACAGCAGAAATTCATATCACTATTCACTATCTGAAAATAACTATCACTTTCACTACTGTCTTCATTTACATTTATTATGACTGGTTTAACGGGAGTATCCGGAGTATCCATCATAATATCGAGATCCCGCATTCTTGATTCCACCTTCTTCACATGGTCTATACATTTTATCCAGTTGGTCGCATTTACTTCTTTGATTGCACCATTGAGAAGTTTTTTCTTAAATGTTGAATTTCTCTAGCAACTTTCCCTTTTATTTGGGCCCAAATAAGCTCAATTGGGTTCAGTTCGCAGTGATATGGAGGCAATCGAATTACCTCCATTCCTCTTGCAAAATGTTGCAAGAAGAGGTATCAACAATTCAGCTTTAAGTAGTGAATCATCGTGTTCAATGTTTCTTTCTTCCCGCCAATCTTCAATTTGCTATTTCCGCCATGTAGTTGTGGGTAGCTGTTCTGTTCTACGAAAAGGATAAGATTATTGTTTTTATTTTATTTCCTCTATTAGGATAATTGGGCGCGCCACTGAGCACCGCATTCGATTAATTTGCATATCAAACGAAAGCATTATAGTTACTTTACTATATTTCGTAATATATAGATTCGGCAAGTGCAAATCTTGGGTGGACAGTTCTGTGGGATAGTAGGAAACAGAAATGGCAAAATAATGTACTGGGTAGAAATATATTTATTCTATCTACCACGTTGCCACTATAGCCATATGCTTACTTCTATTTCCATTGCGCGTTTTCCTTATGACAGACTTACAACAACTCATTCTGTCTCTTTCATGTGGTCACAATTAGACAGAAATGTTTCAATGACATCGATGGACTGTCGATAAATAAAAGAACGCGCCCATATTCTGCTCTGGGCGAGTGGAATAGGAATAGGTCATAGGTGTGGCTTGGAGTGGGTGGGATGCACGAGTGGATCATGGGTTGGATGGACGCCACTTAATTAATAGAAATAGTAGAACATGAAGGCATCCAATTACGGAAGCTTTTCGTACTCCTCAACTCATAAGCTCACAACTCATAAATAGGATAAATAAAAGAAGTCCTAGAATTGAGCTCTGTAGAACACCAAATGTTGCCAATACCTCGCTACACCACACGGTACACCCCACACTGAACTCTACTGCACATGTATGAGTTGAGAAGAAGGATGAAGGAAGAGAAACCGAAAGAAGCTATATCTCCAACCGTATGCCAACATTTGAGAACTTTTGGAATTTTGTTAGAACAATTGACTTTGAATGTCTTCAGTGACTGGCCCAATTCTGCCATCGATTAAAACAACTAAAGAATAAGTCTTGGTAAAAATTACACGACGATTTATTACATTTTGAGGCAAAATCTGTGCCAGTTTGTATTTTCTATCAATTTGTCTGAATATATGTGGTGTTAGAATAATCAGTTCTAAATTGCTATATTTTGACGCACGCGTTGGAAACGCCTTTCCTTGTTTTAACGATAAGGTAAAAAATATTTTTAAAAAATCCCACCTATGCTGCGAAATCTACTCGTAATCTTATATTGTCGAGTTATATAATAAGATGGTGTGTGTTTTTCATCCTCCGCTTTCACTCCATCCATGAACTGAGTATGTTCAATCCGGCTTGTGACTTCGTATATATCTTATAATAACGGACAAATCCTATCCGGTCCTGGGCTTCTCGATCTCACATAATTCTATTAACATCATAGCCAAATCTAACTCAATTTCCCTAGTAAATGGACCCATACCTGCTGTCCCCTAATTATTTATGATCAAATTGAAAACAGGAAAGCACATGTAATCTTGCTACTGGCAGGATAATGCACGCGCCTTTCACCTACAAGTAGGCTGCTTAGACAGTTTGGATTTTCTATCGAGTAATTGCCAATGTAATTGAAATTTTAATAGGCAACCTGGCAACGCCCGTGAATCGTTGATGTTTGTGTTTACTGACCGACCGATAGATCACGACCAGGAACCGCGACCATAATATTTGAAATGAACAGGTAGGTATCGTTCGTCCACCTGATTTAACTTGACGTGATTTCGATTGTATTGCATCCAAATGGGAAAAAACTTAAAACCTTACCGGTTCTGTCAAATTACTACTGCACCGACTGTATGTCAAGGTCAAGGGGGTGATATACCGCAAATAACTATAAGTTAGCGTAAACATTATGAGTTTTCAGTTTCTATTCTAACGGCTTCATTACCTCGTACTGATCATTTTCAACATTTTTGTAACTAAGTAAATATCATATCAATTACTTTGTTGGTTATGGTTATATATCATGCTTCTTAAAAATTGGTCCAAGCACATAGGATTTAGTGATCGCCTGATCCTACGCAGTAACATAATTAATACTAGCTGGTACCCGCGACTTCGTCCGCGGCAATTTAACAATTTGAATTAAAGAGAATAACGGAACGGTACAAAAATAAAAGATAGGTACCTAAGCAAACAAAAAAGATATCACTGCTAGAAAACAATTTTTTAAAGTGCGCGTTGAGACACAACCTTCGCAAAGCCCGCGCGACAGGCAGCCTTTGTGATATGAAGTCGCGGGAAGGGGAAGCGGTGGGAGGCGCCTTTCGGTGCGACGGCGGCGTACGCATGGGGCACGCTCGGTTCTGGACACTGTTACTTTAGTTTATTTTATTAATTACTCGAATGATATTGTATATATATATATATATATATATATATATATATATATATATATATATATATATATATATATATATATATATATATATATATATATATAAATATACATATACATATACATATACATATACATATACATATACATATACATATACATATACATATACATATACATATACATATATATATATATATATATATATATATATATATATATATATATATATATATATATATATATATATATATATATATATATATATATATATATATATATATATATATATATATATATATATATATATATATATATATATATATATATATATATATATATATATATATATATATATATATATATATATATATATATATATATATATATATATATATATATATATATATATATATATATATATATATATATATATATATATATATATATATATATATATATATATATATATATATATATATATATATATATATATATATATATATATATATATATATATATATATATATATATATATATATATATATATATATATATATATATATATATATATATATATATATATATATATATATATATATATATATATATATATATATATATATATATATATATATATATATATATATATATATATATATATATATATATATATATATATATATATATATATATATATATATATATATATATATATATATATATATATGAACAGAATATGCAGCGAAACGACACATCAAAAGAGTTGATCTTCAAGGTCAGCAATGGAAAAATAATTCTAAAATATTTCCTGAGCATTGGGGTCGGAGGTTGGGAGAAATTATTTAAAACCAATAAAAATGACACAACCAGCAGCCCTAAATAACATATTAAAAATTATATTTTGATCGTGCAAAACTGGATGCGGTACAGCATGTGGATGCAGAAAAAGTGCATTGCTCACCTGCACCTGAAGAGGATGGAAGTCCCCCAGCGCTCCATATGAGAATTAAAGTTAAATACAATTTTTTTGTATGAATTATTAAAGTATTCATATATATTTAAAAAAATCGATGTTCTTAAATATATAAATTATATCATATATCATAATAAAGTAAAATAAATAAAAAATCATTAATAAATGTTTTGGACAATTTTCATATAATTTAAAGCTTTTAATAATCATAAGATAAAAAAAAGCAGAATTCTTTAACCCTTTACTATTTAAAAGTTAATAAACGTGACAAAAATTATTTCTGCGTAAATTGTGTTAAAATTGTTTAAACAATATAAATATTCAATTCCGCACATTGAAATGTTTGTAATATCAAATAATATATAAAAACAAACATTTACAAATAAACATCAAAATTAGACCTGCTCTTCATTGACGGGGCTATACCTCTCGACCACCGTCCCTGTTAAATACAGCGGATTTAAGGTTTAACTAATTTGCGTTCAACTAATTATAAAAATAAAACAATGCTAAACAATATCTCCCTAAACTCAGTGGCGGCTCGTCGTACGAAGCAGCTGAGGCCGAGCCTTATTGTAAAATTTCGCCCACACTGTATGTTTTAATACCTGCTATTTTACTATTAACCTAAATATAAACAGTTGTTAATAATAAACTAATTTCTTGTTACTATATTACCTATGTCCTATTACATTTATAAAAAAATTAAAATAACAATAAAGTAATTGTTTCAATATATCTCGCAATATAATATGGTACGGCCAAAATTTCCGGGCTTCTACATACCGATAATATGCTAGGGCTCCCCCTCCACGAGAGGTGATTAAAATACCGTGATTTACGCCAGGCTTTATGGAGCTTGTCCTTATATTCAATTTTCAGTTTCGCCGGCTGAATTTTTTCTGAATTTTTTGTTAATGGTTTTAGCAACCGAATGTGATTTCTTGATTATCTTGAGCTTAGGAGCTTATCTCGAGATTAGGTAACTGGTAAGGTTTTTAAGGCTTTAAGGACAAGGTATCTATTAATTTTAAAGGAAATAAAAAACATATACATACATACTGTTTTATCTCTTTTTGATTGATTAATACTAACTTATATATAAGTATTTATTGAAACGTCTTTTCAAGGCGTAATGAAGTAGATAAACGACAAACTTTTCATTTCATTAACATTTCTTCTTGGTATGATAATTATTATCAATGGATATTGAAAGAAAAATTGGTCATGTTCAAAATTCGTAGGTTTTTAGGGACTTATTTAGTTTTACCAAAATGCACGAAAGTTGTGGCCTTACTTCTTGCAGATACCACAAGCGGCCATTGCCTATCAAAAGTACATTCGATATCTAATTAGCAACGGATTCGTGGCCACCATGTTCCCACCAGGATTCTCTATTTGCACCTCAAATTTCCAAGGAACAAGACAGCTAGACATAATGAAAATATAACTATATTATATCTTTATATCAAGGGCGTCGTCAGCTTTCAAGCTAGGGGGTAGCCCAAAATGTTATAACGCCGCACGCAAAAATTATGAAAATTTTCAAGGTCACGCACCTTCCTGGTACTTCAGAAATTCAGGGAAATATCCATTTGAAGAATAATAGAAACATTCACAAAAAATATTTTTTGGATTTAATAACTTTTTGAAATAAAAATAATATTTATTCATAAATCACTCAAGTGTATTATAAATAAATTGGAATAAATAAATTATATTTTATTAATGTGCTAAAATGCTCCGGGATATGACAACGTAAACTCACAGGGAAGAAAAAACATCCATTTGAATAAAAATATAAACATTCACAAAAATTGATTTTTGGATTTAAGAATTTTTTGAAATAAAAATAATATTTAGTCATAAATCACTCAAGTGTATTATAAACAAATTGGAATAAATAAATTATATTTTATTAATGTGCTAAAACGCTCCGGGATATGACAACGTAAATTCACAGGGAAGAAAAAGTACAGTAAACTAGAAACATATAGTACCTAGTATGTATTGATAAAATACAAATAAATAATAAAATAAACAACTTCAACGGAAAAACGAGCCTAGAAACGACGGGAAATCAGTAAATTTCTCCGCGGCTCTAGGCTCAAGGGGGTGCAGATGCCCACCCCTGATGACGGCCATGTATTATATACCTATTAGTTAATCATGTTATTCGAAACTATATAAATGAGAGATGGAAATCCAAAATAATGATCTCTAGAGATATTCTAGTCAATTATTTCGCACAACAGTGTATTTGCCTTGACCCAAAAGGCAAATTAGTCCGTTATTTTGGCTGGTGAATACAATCTAGCATGTATGCGCAATAATCCGAAATATTAGTCGTTACAGCATACACCTACCTGTACTACGTACAGTACGGGTACGCTTAGTAATCCAGTCGATCGTATATCATAATTTATTTCCCACTTTTTTAAAGCCAGTAATTGAGAGGGTGAAGAAGGGTGGTTCGGAGTCTGGAGCTTGAAGAACCACATTCCAGACACAAAACAATACAACGAAATAAAAGAGCTATGTATAGAAGCGATTATCTAGCTTGGGTCCACCTATGTCATATGCTGTTTACATAATTTCGAATGCTACATACAGTTTTCAACTCAACTGATTGTCAGATACATTTTATTCTCGTACATACATACATATATACATACTCCCACGCAAAGAGCACCAAAAACGAATACATTTACTTAATAAATAACGAATACATTTATTAATAGATATTGTACAAATTAAACCATGTGTTTGTATTTTGAATCTTTTTTATTTTGTATGCTTTATAACACCTTATTTTATGAGCTGCCATGAGCTAAAGATTTCATGCCTGCCCCCTTTCGTTGGTTTTGTTGGTACCTACCCGCATGTACAACATTACTACATGTAGGTGTAAGTCCCCGTTCAAATTTCAATTGAAAATGTGTTTTATTTAATAAAGACATTGTAGTCGATGACTAGTACTCTAATACTCCATCATTAAATTTGTTGTTTTTTTTGTAGTAGGTACCTATGTAGTTATAAACAGTGTTCCCAACCTTCCCCTTGACGGTTGCCAAAAATTCCCTATTTCATAGATATTGAAGCTAAAATTCCCTGCTGCCAATTTTGTCATTAATTTAACGAAAAGCTAACTTTATACCAAAAATTAAATGATCCTATGATAACTATGAACAACTCAAAAATTAAATACCTATATTCTTCAGAAAACATAAAATATAGGTAAACAAACGTCAAAATAACATAACAAAACAGTTAGGTATGTGAAAATCAAGGAGAATATAAATAAAATGAATTAAAACTTAATTACTTTTCTTTTTAAAAGACTACATTCTCATGTTCCTCAGTCATTTAATTACATATTTCGATACCTTTTTATTGATTTTTATTAAAAAAATCCCTTCTCCCTTTTGGGTAGCAAAATTCCCTGAAAATGGAAAATTTCCTGCAGTTGGGAACACTGGTTGTAAAGTCTACAAGTTACCTCGAAGGAATGCTACAATTCCATATTAAACAGATAGGAAGGTTATTGTTATTGCGTTTCTTGGGTATGATCCTTTAGCTCGTGCCCCATTGTTAAGAAAAGTAGGTAGGTACCCCTCAACTATAAGATTTGTCAATCTGGAACGTTAGCGAAGAAGCAGCTGCTGGTTGGATCAAGTAACCCTCATGTATAATTTCGATATACGTTATCACTCATTATATTCCCACATCAGGTAATACTACCGATTAACCGTTTTATTTTAGCACCCGCCAAAACTTCCGACTCAGGTAGTTTCGCTTTCGAATTCAAAAGTAGATTTGCTCCTGAAAGGGAAGCTGGGAACACTCTTGCTTTTACCCGTAAGAAAGACAGAGCTGCAAACAAACGAACTTTTTGTCGAAAACGGGACCATATTATGATAACACAATTTATTATTTAATTTGTATTTTTCTTTAGTTTCCTCTATAGGGGATTATATAATTTATAGGGGATTTTAATCAGAGACTTAGAGAGCAGTTAAAAATATAACATTCCTGGGTTACAAAGTTTTGTAGTTTAAATAAAATTATCGATAGAATATCTGGTGGTAGACACAAATAAAACTATTTTATAGTTTTCAAGCAAATTCTATCAACATGTCTGGTTTAAGAAAGCGGAAAGTGGACACAGAATGTCGTCAATTCCAAGACAAATGGACTGATGAGTACTATTTATCTTGCACAGTGGTAAACCTATGTGTTTGTTGTGCAATGCAACAATTTATGTTTTAAAAGAATAAAATATGAAGCGGCATTACTCCAGCAAGCATTTCGTTCAATATAATTTACTCACGGGAAGTGAGTTAAGTGACGAACGCAGTTAAGAAGAGATAATATTAACAAACTCATTACCGATTTAGGGAAACATCAACAAATGTTCCATTCACAAAAATCAAATCTAGACAGTGTTGTTAAAGCTAGTTTTATAAGTAGTTCCAAAATAGCTAAAACATCGAATTTTCTGAAGGACAATTTGTTAAAGAGTGCCTAGTAGATGTTGCAGAACTTTTGTGTCCAAAAAAGAAGACAGAGTTGGATAAAGTGAGCTATCGCGACGTACTATGTTGTTCGTATAGATATGATGATGGCTAGTGATATCAAAAAAAACATTGACCGATAGATTGGCTGATTTTCGACCATTTTCGATTACTTTGGATGAGAGTACAGATTTATCTGATAGCCCAGTTAGCTATTTTTATACGAGGTGTTGATGAAGAATTTGCAGTGAGAGTGGAATTACTGGCTTTACGGCTGCTACAATGGTCTACTACTGGAAAAGATTTTTACAGAGGTGCAAAGTACTTTTGAGCAATATAGTTGGCAATGGTGTAAATTAGTTGGAGTGTGCACAGATGGTGCGCCTTCATTGGTCTGTTCACGAAAAGGTTTTGACGGAATCCTAAAGGAAAGAGCAACCGGTATGAATGTGCAAGAATGTGATTTAATAATTCTTATTATGGAAATGAAAGAGAAAACATTGCAGCAAATTTGTTATCCAACTTGGCTCTGTGACTTAGCATTCCTGGTAGACATCACAGGACACTTAAACGACCTGAACTTGAAGCTTCAAAAACAGGGGCAATTGGTAAATCAGCTGTTCAGTCATCTTAAAGCTTTTCAAAACAAAATTCGCTTGTGGGAAACACAAAAGAGAAGTAAAGTGTTTTAATTTTTTAACATTATCCAGTCACGAAAAAATTGAATACGGTCACTATGCTGATGAACTGGAACTACTGTCAGAGCAATTCACTGATGGATTTTCCGATTTTAAGAATATGGATAGCACTTGATGGATATTTTTGCAAATCCATAAAAAAAGTGTAAAGTGGAATATGCTCCGCTTCACCTACAAATGGAGTTGTCGAGCTTCAAGAAGACTCATATTTGAGAGAAGTCTAAATTTGATTATGTGAAACTAAGTTATGTAAAAATTAATAAAAATAAGCATCGTACTCGGCTTAGAGATGTTAATTTAGAAAACGCTCTCATAGAACAAAAATTTTTCAGAAATACAAAACGTTTTCTTTTTAGCTGTAGATTCACCGGTACCATTTGTGCTACTTATTTTGAAAACACCCTGTATATTGCCCTATTTGAATCTGATTTTGTTCACAAGGTCATGGATTTTTTATTACACGGGACCCTAATTATTTTTCTAAAATAAAAGTAGCCTAAGTTTCTCTTTATAACATCAGCTATCTGCCAGTGAAAGTCCCGTCAAAATCGGTCTAGCCGTTTCGGAGATAAGCCGGAACAAACAGACATACAGAAAGACAAAAATTTTAAAAATTGTTTTTTTCTTATAAGTACCGTATATACTTTCGCATGCATTTATTAAAAAGCTGTTATTTTAAATGTTGCGAGGACTAACAGAGGTATGCTGAAAAGTATGTAGGTACTTGCGTTGCTTATTTATTTGTAAACCTAAAACCTAATTATTTTTATTTTGCAGTATGGCAAATCTAGTTGGCAAATATTATACCTGTAACGATTTCGGCCTGCATATACCGGCAAACGGAAGGGGGTGTCGTGCTTCATGAGTCACAACCGGAGCGAGTCGGCATCTGCCCCCCTATTACCCTCAGCCTTACTGGCAATGCACATGGCGACGTTTAACCCCCGCTCATAATACCGAGGCCCAAATAGTACATGTAACGCATAATGTATTGTTTTAAATGAGTCTATTTACAGATGAGTTAACCTAGCATAAATTGACCCTAATCATGAAATTGTCGACTTGGACGAATTAACAGCAGTTTGTTGTTATACGTAACTTTACATAACGGACTCGCTTTTTAGGCGGTTAGCCAAGAAAGCCAAGTGCATAGAAGGCCGCAACTGCACTCCACGTATTACAAATACAAACAACCTCTTGAACTCTTGCCAGAATTTACAATGGGTACCTACCCATAGTTAATCTAAATATATAACGTTTTTGATAATATTATTAATATTACCAACATTTCCTGGCATTTTAATGTATTCAAACATCTTCGGACCACTACAGATGGTGAACGGAGTAAATAGAAACTTAGACGAAGACATTTTTGTTTCGTTTACTAAATGCCTGAAAATCCAAAAAAAATCAAAGAGAAGATAGAAAATATCAACAAAAATAAGTATTAACTAAATATAGCTACAATCTACACTATAAACTCCCTGCAGAATCTGCATTTTGAATAATTGCAAATTTTATTTATAACATTAAGCGTGCAAAATGAAGTCCTTTCCTTTCCCTTAGCACGCCCTATCACACACGGGTAGGATCAGGATGTCAGGTAGTCAGATCTCGGTAAATCCAGTTTGAATCAAAGAATTTTTGGTATGACAATTTTTAATATTTCCCCCGGTGTCAATTATATCTATTGAGCTATTCAAGTGTGTGCAGTTAGTTTACATAAAAATAATTAGAATTCACTTATTCATACACTAGAGGAGTACGCAGTTAGACACGTGCTACGGCGATAGGGGTGGTTGCATGGGGTTGATTCGGTTTGTGATTTTCACGCGCTAAAATTAACGTCTTTCACTTAAATACGCGCAATGTACCGCTTTCATTATCGATATGAAAATGCAAGAAAAATATATTAGAAAAAGATTTGATAATTAATTTAAAACTATAGTAAAATTTCGTTATATATATACACATATACATATATTTAAATTGTAGCTTGATTATTCAGCAATGCAGTTGGCTCATTACCGTTTTTGAGCAATTCATCTAACGGCTTTTAATTATTTTTTTAATTTTTGACAAACCCGATGTACCGATACCATGTACCCGATGTACCGATAATGTATGTATGTATGTATGTATGTATGTATGTATGTATGTATGTATGTATATATGTATGTATGTATGTATGTAAGTATGTATGTATGTATGTATGTACCTACTACCTACATAATTTTACTCGGGTAGAAATTAATATATAGGACTGACTAAACATACGTTCGGTATTAGTTTAGTCAACGTATATCTAAAAATTTTATTAGAAAACTATAAAATAAGTAGGTATCTGTATAATAAAAATAGGATAAGCCTGTCGAGTATAATAGTAGAGAATAGTATAAGCCTAGGTGTCGAGTGTCGAATTTATCAATGTAGGTAGTCACTAAGTCACTATTGATTTAAATCGTGCGGGAAAACGGACATACCTATATGGGGTAGTGATTGAAATATTTAAGGGTCAGAACCGCGTAGTATCGTGAGAGAATATTTCCATGGATACATGGGAACTCGGGCTTCTTCCGGTAACAATTGGGTCATTCAGCGGATCTTCAAAGTTGCACGCCAATTATCTTCGATTTATCTCTTTTGTGGATAATTGGTCATATTCACAGATAACATACGACGTCAGCCACGACATTTAAATAACCTTTGTTGTTGTGTAGTGTGTATTTATAGATATAGGTACTATAGGTAGCTGCCTAGGCTGTGTTTTTTCACTGTTTATGTATTTTTTTGCACCGTGGGTAGGTATACATACAACAAACATACATACATCCCATACATACCTACATACATGCATACAACGTATACACATTTTTAATTATTGGCTGTTTTGCCACCCGATAGATATATAAAAATATTAAATCATACACCACTGCATCCAATGGATGGGTAAAAGGTCAAAGGTTGGTTTACGAATAAGTAAAAATGTCTTACCTACAATTATTGTAAATATTTGATAAGTAACTAACACCTGAAAATAAATTAAGTGAAAAATATATTTATAAAATACAGGAAACATTATAAGGGCATTCGGAAAGTACCTACTTTTTTCGTGTGCATTTCCTGTAACATTTTTGAAAAGTCACAGCAGTTTATTTATTTCCATAGATAGGTAAAGGATCGTAAGAATCTCTTTTATGAAACATGGAAGGCGGTAGACATTTATTTAAACATGTTTAACTAAATTAATTTGTGTTGTTGAGGGAATTTATGTAATATTTTTATTCAATGGGTTTATTTAAAAATTGCGTGGTGTCTGCATGAGAATTTACCGACTTAAGGTGAGTACTTAAAAACGCGTTTTACGTTTGCGTTTTGGGGCTAAAGTAATATTTTTAATACTCTCACCTTTACTTTTATCCGCGGTTTTTGTTTAGTGATATTTTTAGTAAATTTTAGCATTTCGTGTATAATATTATGAAAATCACTTTGTTGTTTTTGTAATTTTATTTTCGTATTCTTCTCCGTAAACCTTTTCATTTGATACACATACCATGGAAGTGTATACAAAAATAACTAGTCCGCCATCTTGGGCGGTCCGCCATATTGGATTTAGAATGACTTCACGTAGGTAACCATGCATCGTCATCCAAACTAAACGCGCATGCAAAATTTCAGCTCAATCGGTTGAGGATAACTGCTTAAAAATTCAGTTGCATAATTTGATCCGAACAAACATACTTACGTACTTACATACATACAAACATAGCAAGTTAAATAAGAGCTTGTAAAAAATATAGCTGTTATGCAACTAACATTCTAGATTATGACATTTTTAATATAATTACTATACAATTTTTATTTATTTATTTATTTACAATTACAATTTCAAAAATTCTTCCACACTATAAAATTATTTCCCTAATTATTTGTGGTAATCTATTATAAAATTTGGGGCCATAAAAATTTATGGCAATTACTATACGATGAGAACTGAAATACAAGAGTTAATATTTCTACTGATATGTTGTATAACCTTTAAAAACAGTTAATTTGTCCCAAACACTATATACAAATTTTGTATAAAATTAATTAAACTTTCATATAATGGTTAATGTTTTTTATCTCAGTGGAGGTAGGTACGAGCATCTATTTTTATTTTAATAAAAGGAAGAATAATATCGTTTATTTAACATTGCCTCGTTTACTTTATTTCTCGGAGAATTAAGTAGATATATCTGTTTAAAAAAGCACTTCTTACCAGGAAGATTATTGTTGCATGCTATAGGTTTTTTTAGTCCAATCAATGTGAAGTAACGGGAGTCTGCAAGCATGTAATGGTTAGATATAGGTCCTCATACGTTTCTCACGATGTGATCCTGACCCTTATATGTCTGCCTGTACCCTCTTTATGCATATTCCAAACAAATTCAGACTTGCCAAAGCAAATAATGGATTTTTTTGTGTTTCAAGTAATTAGCTAGGTAAACCAGGTCCTACCTACCTACCTACCTACCTGTTTATAGAAAATTACTGGATATATTTTAAATTTTCTCAGTATTCGAGGACTTTTACCCTTCACAT
>CAXKVY010002923.1:0-40211 GCA_964058915.1 Tetropium fuscum | reverse complement strand
ATCAGGAAGTATCTTCTTCATCAGGATCCATCAGCGAGAACAGAGATCGTATCTGTAGTGTATGTCAGTACCGTGTAATGCTGGGTTATATTTATCAAGGTTCCGACGTACATATCTTGTATTTATTACAGGAGATTAGAAATCACATAAAACTTATTCAACTTTCAACCTTCATCTAAGATAAAATCGTGGAGACAATGTGGCACTTTATATTCAATACTTTATTGTAGTCAGATTTTGGAAGGTGAGAATATGATTAAGTCTGGTTTTTGTATTGCACAATAATGAAGAAATGAAAATACCTGCAGAAGCAGAGTTTACAGAAAAATAAAAGCATCTTTTTTGTGGTTGCTTTACGACATTTGATACATATAACATATTTATATTAAAATTCTACATATAATTATTAACACTTAATGTATAACAGAGCTGGCTAGAACTAATTAAGCAGCTATTTTCGAAATAGGTTGGGAAAAGTGTTTTTTTATCATATAATATGCAGACTTTCTCTCGGCGACAGATAGCGGAGACAAAAATACACGTTATAATGAAATTAGAAATCAATTGGCACAGATGTCTCGCTCGAATAATGTGTAAGACAATTTATTATTTAACAAACATTATCGGAACTTATTACAAACCTAAAGTCAGCATAGCTTAAATACCAACTTTGAATTCGCTACTAGACATAAAATGAGATATGTAAAATATGACCATGTGAATATTATAATTGAATCCAAGTAATGTAAAATTTTCAAAATGTCAATATATGTCATACTGCAAAGGTGGCTTGGCATGATTTCAATAAGAATGACCTAAAACATACCTGAAACAGACATTGATTAAATTATATATAAAAGAAAATGATAGAACATAGTTACTAAGAAATAAGATTGTAAACATTACATATAAGAAGGTATAGTAAATTCGTGAGGTGCTACGCAAATAAACTCAATAAATAAAGATAAATGTGATGTAAATGATAGGTAAAAATTTTATTTTCAAAAACGACGCACCGTTTTCGACATATAAAATGGCTAACCTTCTAGACGTCAGGACATTTAGTATGTTCACTCACAACGTACCCTAAAAAGGTGCCCTAAAAGAGTTGCTTAGGTCCTTGCACCCCTACACCCCTTTTTGAGCCATTCGTTGACTGAACTAATATTTCTTTTTAATTATATTTGGAAATCGTTTTACTGTTTGCAATTAAATGACATTTTTAAACACATTGCACTGGTATACAAATGTAGAAAGGGAGTAGGGAGCGACTGAACCGAAACACAATAGGAAATATTACAGATGGAAAGTTTGCTCTGGTGCGCGTCGTTCGCTCAACTGCAACTGAGGAAAATTATCACTTCCCGCACTTATAATAGGTAAATAAGTATTATTTAGTATATAATAAATTACACAAAAAATCTAAAAAAATGGAAGGTATTAATTCCAATTTAGCAAAATATCATTACTCTTTTGATTGTTTGTATATATTTATGGATAGCTTAATCTTTAATCAATAGTGCCGCCTGAAAAAAGTTAACTGCAAGTTTTATAATTACCCGCTGAAGCGTCGACATAAGAAAGGTGCTCTTTGCGAAATAGAAATAAGAGCAAGAAAAGAACTCTGAACCCATGGCGATCCCGTAATGCAATATAGTAAATAACTGCTCGATTAAAAAATGCCATTAATTGCGGTGTATAAGCTGCGGGAGTATGAGTCCGCATTTAAATTTAAAATTTATTCCCGCACGGAAAGCGAAACCTGGTAAGGCACTTTGTTAAAAGTACTCTAGTCCAATATCGCCAACCATTAATTAGCTACGTTATAGCAGCACCAAACAAATCCAGAGTTTATACCATCGTGAAAAGCGTTCGAGTATTTAATAAAAGCATTAAACTGCCGGATTTATTGTAGTTTACTTATAGTTTACTGCAAATGGACAGAGCAGAAACAGATCTTTATGGCGTCCGCAGGGCCGGCACCAGATATTTTTAACGCCGTATGCCAACATAGTACTGCCGCTATAAATAATAATACCAATAATAATTACGTAATTAGGTTGTCAGGCTGTCTCGAAATTGATGCGTGAGATTTTAAGAGGTTAATGTTCGGCAGAAATAAAGCTCGGCAGAAATAATAAGTCTTCCTTGTAATTTTTTTCGAAAATACCTTCAAGTTACACCCCTCTAAAATTGGGATGAAAATTGTTTTCATTTACTTTCTTCGCTACTGAAGAATTTAGAAGAATGAAATCTAGCGGATAACTTTCGCTAATAAAAATGACAGTTTAAGATAGTTTCTGTAAGCCGGGGTATTGTTACAAAAGAAGATATTGAAGATATTGAAGATATTGAAGATATTGAAGATATTGAAGATATTGAAGATATTGAAGATATTGAAGATATTGAAGATATTGAAGATATTGAAGATATTGAAGATATTGAAGATATTGAAGATATTGAAGATATTGAAGATATTGAAGATATTGAAGATATTGAAGATATTGAAGATATTGAAGATATTGAAGATATTGAAGATATTGAAGATATTGAAGATATTGAAGATATTGAAGATATTGAAGATATTGAAGATATTGAAGATATTGAAGATATTGAAGATATTGAAGATATTGAAGATATTGAAGATATTGAAGATATTGAAGATATTGAAGATATTGAAGATATTGAAGATATTGAAGATATTGAAGATATTGAAGACATCGAAGATATTGAAGATATTAAAGATATTGTTACAAGAGAAAATGAAAGAAGAATATGACAACATAGCTTTGGTAATCGAGATGATAAAGTACCCTGAACGTGCATGGGTGATTTGTGTGTACTTGAAAATGGTAAACTGAAGAAAGAGAAGAGTGGTTACAGCAAATATCCTTGCTTTTGTGCCTTTGGGATAGCAGAGACAAAACGCACCACTGGGTTAGAAAAGAGTGGCCTAACAGAGAAAACATGGAAGTTGGGTTGCAGAATGTCATTAACGCCCCCTTAGTTGAACGAGAGAAAATCATCTTTCCTCCACTGTGTATCAAGCTGGGCCGTATGAGCAATTTGTAAAGGCTCTTGATAAGTACGGATCATGCTTTGCATATATAGGGGGAAAATGCCTCAGTTGAATACGGAAAAAATTAAACAAGGAATATTTGACGGCCCACAAATAAGATAATTCATTAAGGATCCTGCCTTCGTAAATTCGATGAATGAGGCTGAGCCAAAAGCCTGGATATCATTTGTTGCAGTTGACGGAAATTTTCTGGACAAACGAAAAGCTGAAAACTATGTTGACCTCTTAATAGAGATGCTTAAGAGTTTCAAATCCCTTGGGTTTAATTCATATTAATTAAACTTAATACTCATGTATTAAAAAGCATTATTTACATAGCTACTTAGACCGTTTTCACTTAGACCGTTTAGAAGACACCAGTGAGGAATAATGTGAAAGATTTCACCAAGATATTAAAACTATGGAGGCCCGCTACCAAGGTAGAGTTTAAAAATGGACTGTTTCTCAACACATTGAAGAATGTCACGGAAAAGATGCTTCCGAAGTATTCAGTGACTAGTTACTTTCTTCAATGACTTTTTCTTCTATCTTTGTATAATATTTGTATAATATTATAATAAAAATTCCGTGTTTAGTTTTTTTGTTTGAACCATGGACTTAACTTAAAATAGTGTAACGTATATTGCACTAAAATGTTATATCTTTAAAAAATGATCTCTTAGGCAAAAACTAATGCCATATTTGAATTTAGGGCATAAAATACATATGAAATCAGCTTCAAATACTCCGACACCAAAACACCTGTAGGCCTGTGTAATCGATAGAAACCACAATCTGATAGATAATAATACCTTCTGGGGACCCAGTCCAATTTACAGCTGTCCGTCAGCAGAGAAAATACCGAATCAGGTACACTTATTAACTGAAAAAAAACGAACCCCGTGGACGTAGTATGTAACGAGTTACAAATAAACACCAGTAGCAATGAACCATCATTAGTCTCAGTTAACCACAAATTATAATTATTAAATTGTGGTAACTACCGCTCTGCGCTATCTGCACATTAAATCTAGTTTATCGTTTATCAGAGTGACTTTTGATTCTGTGAATGGAATCTAGTTCACCTTCCTTGTAAGGAATAAATATAACAAGAGCCAGGAGCGGATTAATTAATATAATTTTCCATTGCAGCCCGTAATTATTTTAATTCGATTCAAATTTATAAATAGCTCTACTTGCTTGTTTGTCGAATGACTGGTAGTGAATACATTATTTTAGGAGTAGCTCTAAAACGTGATTATTTCACAACAGTTCTTTGATCTTAAGCTATTGTTTTGGCCACTAACGGGTTCTTCCCGCTGGATATGGAATGGTCGAGTGTCACACAGGTGACGAAAGTATAGCTCTAAATATATACATATTCTATTTACTAAACGGTGCTGATAAAACCCAAAGCAGTACTATATTATAAACATGTATACCTGTATTAGTCTTGAGAATACTCTAACTAATTATTAATATTATAAGAGCTGTTATCAATTAAGTATATTTGGATATAGTATAAAAGCTTATTAAAAATGTAAATTCCCAATAAATACATAATTCTTCTGATTTTACAGTTTTATTACTCCAAACTTAATTAATCCCAACTTAATTTCCAAATACTCATAGTCATCAACGAGAAGTTGTTAAAAAAATATGGTATGTTATATCAAATTCGTTGATATACAAAAATTATGTTAATAGAAATATTGAATAAGAATTGTTACTTATTGCTTCTGTGGCACAATTGCTCCTCATAAGCCTAAAGTGGTCGGTTTTACAACTCCCTCATAAGGAACAAAGAAGAACTGTAACAAATCCCTCATAAAAAACATTACCATAACACCCAATATAATGCATGAGACTCGAATTATTTATAACGAATTATTTAGCAGCTAACTTGCTTAGACTGACTTATTGTGAGCCCACGTATAAGTCTACAAAACAGAAATGTGGAGGAAATTTAAACTTTGTCGTTATGTTATTGTCGTTATGTTATTCTGCCCAATGTTACGGGATCATTTATAATCTATTTATTCCCGCTTTACAGGAGCCCCACGTTGAGCGCCATTTCAAATGAAATGTTGACGTGGCTCTATATTACGAGCCATTTATAATGAAATGTAAGATCTCTTTATAAGGTTCCACGTTGCTATTTATAATGAAATGTTTATTAGGGAAAAAATATATTTATATTTTTAATTAAATAAAATTTTTAATATTATATTGAACGTCTAAATGTTTTGATTATATTAATAAGTCAATGTTTTCTAATCTTATATTTAAATGTTACCCTGACTAAACTCTTTAACTTCTTCCAAGTCGAACATGATTTTATCTCAGTGCTCGGTTCAGGAACACTGCTGATACAGCACCCTGTACACATGCATTTAAACGAAACCTTACGATATATAAATTTATTATATAATAAAGAGAATCAAAACCAGTCAACATATCAACCTTTAAAAATAAGTTATATAAATTATCTTCATACATATCATAATACTAGTAAAGTATGAATATTCCTATGAAAACAGCTGTAGGTCCTTGTTTTATATAATTATAATTATGTTACACTTTAAAATTGTGGTATATGCAACACTCAATACACACTGCAGTTTTGTGGGTGTTAAATCTAATTCTTTACAAGATGTCATTTTATTAATATTAACATTATTTTATTAACATTTTATTAAATATCATTTTATTTACAAAAATGGTGACTTTAGGAGCTCTCATGGTTTATAAATTTTATTTGGTGATTTTTATTAAATAATTGAGCTCAATTTGGAAAGAAATTTTGTCTGGTAAGTACTTAGGGGAGAAGGTGGCTAGTTGTCATAATTTAGCATTCAAGGGGAATATTTTCAAAATTATTAATAATGATAATGCCTGTAATTTTTTTATTAAAGAAAAGTACCATTCGTCTACAATATTTTATATACAAAATAGAACTAAAAATAAAAAAAAATAGTATTCCATTTGTTTATAAGCGCTGCATATGTGACAACTTACCCCGAGAAAGGAACTAGTTGTCACATTTGTAAAGCAGTCTAAAAACATTTAAAATACAAAATAATAAACATATATACAAGTATATAGCGCGAATATAAGTTGTAGGAGCTGGACAGGTAATTTAAAATTAATAATCACCATCTGAATTACAATTGAAACATACAAAGAATTGCATATTGTCACCAGCACACTTATCATGAGCCCACAATCGGAGCACAAAGTTTCCTCTTCAACAGAGCTGTCTTTTTCCTCCTGTTGCTCTTTTTCTGTGACATTCTGGACATGTGTTTTGTGTATATTCTTAATATTTCTCTTATGCATTTCAAGCTCCGGTCGTTTTGTAACCTTTACTCATTTCTTATTTTTCAACTAGGCCAATGCATCTTTAATAGTATCTGTTAAAATAGCGGTGGTGCGCTTTCTCTTGTTGGTTGTAACGTTGAGCTTCCTAGGACCTGCTTGTGGAAGCGGTCTAATACTGTAAATGGAACACTATGTCTTTTCTCAGTATTTGTTTCAGCTGCAGTAGCTTGTGCAGGGTATATTGTAATTGTAATATTGTACAGACGTGGTCGGGATCGGAGATGGTGTTCTGTGTTCTCCCACTCTCTTAGCGACACTAACACCCTCCTTTGATGGATTAGGTCTGTTTGTAGCATAACCGGAAACATAGTCTGCTTCCGTAAAAATATTTTCGTTGAACGGGAATATACCAGTACGGGAAAAACCAGCCAGTATGTTTTTGGGGCTAATAGCTGACGGTAGTGCTTGTAACAATAATTCGCCAAGGAATATCTGGCACATCATATTCGTCATAGTTTTCCTGGATTGGTTCGAATCCAGTCGTCGCAAGCCATATATTCATAAAATCTATTCTCTTTCATCCATCCAGATGAATTAA
Organism: Tetropium fuscum; assembly: GCA_964058915.1. Lineage (NCBI taxonomy): Eukaryota > Metazoa > Arthropoda > Insecta > Coleoptera > Cerambycidae > Tetropium > Tetropium fuscum. Next base: position 33,234 of record CAXKVY010002923.1, on the reverse strand, counting down.
CACTTCCTCGACATCCAGGGGGCGATTTGTTATAAAATGTTCGCGAAAATTTACCTGCACAAAATGGCAGGAACAGAATTCCCTTAGAGTTTATTTGCGCAGCACTTCACAGTCAGTATACCTTCTTATATTTAAAGTTTACAATATTGTTCAGTTTCTTTTATATATGATTTAATCATTGTCTGTTTCAGATGTGGTACATTATTATTGGAATCATGTCAAGTTACCTTTGAAATATGACATTTATTGACATTTTTAAATTTTACATAACCTTATTTATAGTATTATATAATATACTATATCAGTATTCTCAATTTATGATTGAAATTTTTGCAATTACGGTTAGTCATATATACTGTGTATTATATTTGATATTAGTATAGGGCATTTCCATTTACCGTAAAATGAAAGTTTTTAATCAAGCTTTTGCAAAATAAGCAGAAACCTAAATATTCAGTTAAATAACAGTTAACATATTAAAGAGAGGTGACACTAGTCCTAATCACTAGCCCCATCTAAAATTTAAAGGCAAACTGGATTTGACGTAAACAAAAACATGAGAAACAATTTGATCAACATTATTTAATCCAATTTATATCATGATATAGATATTCAGTTTATGGTCAACAAGTGGTCAACAGATATATGACAAAAGTGGCTACATTTTAGTAATATTATATAAAGAGAGATAAGCAATCCGAAAAGCTTCCTCGTCAAAGGCAATAGTTAATATTTTTATTGTAAATTAATAATAGGTATTGATAAATGATAAATAATGATAATTGTAAAAATGCAATAATGATAAATAATGTAAAGAGTGTGGTTTAAAGCACAGGTGAAACCGAGAACGACAAGGTAACAACAATACGTTACTCACTGACAATACTTACAACTAAATATTTCAAATACAACACATATATTTCAGGATTTTTTTAAAATCATAACTTAATTTCTTTGTATAATGTAAACATAATATATGCACATAATATATTAATCCCGACTCCCTGTCGATGAAAAACATTCCTGATGAGCTTCATCGCATATTTTATAAATAAATTGAATGTTCTAGAAGTTGAAACAATTTAAACTCTGCCAACCAGAGCCCTATCACAAATTACAAGACTATTTATGGGTGACACTTACTCCAAAAAATGCCAGAAAAATGTAACGCTATCACGAATATTTTAAATCGTTTGACATGGTTCTTGGTAAAGTGAGATATACACTCTATATTATCGACTTTGAAATCAAATTCTCACGCTTGGACCTCAAGGCACTCATTTCTTGGTAACTACGTACAAAATACCATTCTGAATACAACAATAAACTATTTATTAGCATTGAGTATGGGTATTCAAAGCGCTCAAATGATTTTACACATGGCGTATGTGTTCGACTCGTTAAATTGTGTGAACATTTTTTTCCCAACTGGCTGCCAAATTGACTGTAAATTATATTCCTTTGAAATATCTTCAGTTGTAGGCTATTTGGCATTAGACTAACTAATAGGTTTATCACACAAATAAATTTAAGAAAACTATTGGTAACTCTACAATATTTAGAAAAAATAATGTTAACCGAGAGGGAGATATAAATAAAGGTTTTTACTAATTCTATTAATTATTATCATTTTAGAAAAAATAAAATAATTTCGATCCTATACATGAATTTGATATTAATGATGAATTTTAACGGAAATAAACACTAATTCATATTGCCACCGTTTTCAGTTAATCCAATGTATGTTATACATCAAATTAAATATAATGTGTTACCCTGCATATTTTATTCAAAGCTTTTTCTTAATGTGCATACCTATAATTATTTCGTAAATTGTTGATGGAACAAACTCACAGGAAAGTAAAAAAAATGTTCAATGATTCATCTATTATTAATTTAAAGGTTGATTTTTTATGATGATATGATATAGTTTTAGGTGAATTTCGCTACTTATACTGAAGATACTTCTGAAGCTCTTCAAGGAAGCTGCTACAAATACATTTTTAGAAAGTCCTGATGACTACATCTTTTAGTTATTAATTTCAGTAGATGTTTTTTTATAAAGTAACATAAATCAATGGAAACATCTAGGGTCAGTTCAGCTACCAATACCGAAACTACAATTACATGAGAAGACCGTATTATAGCCCTCATTGAGGAAACCTCTAATAATCCATCCATACTTTTAGAAGATTTACGTTTTACTCATTTACTTTTACGTTTCCACTCATACACTAGATATTATCTATATTATCAGGTCACCCGAGGTGACTGAATATCGAAGTATACCTATTCAAAGTTCAATCACCAAAACCTAATAGCAGCAAGAACCAATGGCATTTCAAGAAAAGAACCTTTGCTAAAAACTCTAATAGCAAATAGTCAAAGTCTTATGAATAAAATAAAAAGTTGAAGAGGTTGGAGAAGAGGTTCTGGAGAAGGAGTTCTGCAGTCAAACAAGTGAAAATATAAATGAAGGAAAACGAAATTGCCAATGTGAACAGTACGACAAAAAATAAAAAAAGCTAGATAAGAACAGATAACTGAATCACAGAAAACGAGAAACGGAATGCAATAATTGGACTCTGCCAGTGGCGATAATATTTCTCTAAAGTAATATGCACTCTTCTTCTGAAGCGGAGGACGATAAATTATGTTTTATTTACTCCTGCATTCAGTGTAGAACATGTATGTTCTTATAAGCAGTAGCTACCATATGTTTTTTGTTAAATTTTGTTTTCTATTGCGAACTGTTTTCTATTGCGAATTTGATGTTCATTTGAACTTCATTTTCATAATGGTTTTCATAGTATTGGACATGAAAATAACTATGGATTTCATTTCACAACGTACTCTAAGAAGGACTCACCCATTATGACTCCCATAAGATAGCAAAGGAAAGAGAAATAAGGAAGAAAAAAGGAAGAAATATGACCTATAGTGCGGGCATTACATGATATATCAGCTGCCTGTATTACTTGTTAGTGAACGGGATAATTCAAATTCGTAACGAAGCAGATCCTATACGAATTTTCAGTTAACATATTTCTGACGGTCGTAAAATGAACAAAACTCCCAAAGTGCTTTATAGTATGGAAGTTATTCTGTGAACTAAAGAATTGATTTTGAATGCAAGGAGGCAACCGCTTCTACAATAAAACACCAAGTGCATCCATCGCATTCTCATTCTCGATCGCATCCCAATTTCCGATTTCCTGTTGGTTTGTAAAATGGTGAGAGATCAAAGGATGACGACTTAATGATCGCAGAAGAACATGCATCACATTCGAAAGCGAGAATATTCACCTGGTAATTGTAATTCCAGAGAGAATATGAGTCACGACGCATTGTTTTAGTTGTATTAACGCCACTCAGGTGCCGCTCCGGACACATAGGATCTGTAGCGTCCGGTAGCACATCCACCTTGAATACGATATCAATTACGCCGGGGGAATAGTAACGATATGATTACGTTGCATATTCAGAAACATGTGTAGGGCATCGACATGTGTGTTGCCAGTCTAAATTCGCTTCAAGGAAAACAATAATGCGACTAGGACTCATGAAATAATCCAAACCTTTTGTATATTCACATACCTAATTGAATATCTTTGAATAACTAGATCAAAAAAAAATATAAATTAATATTATAATGATTATATCCTAAAAATATTTATAAATGGACATGGAATTGTCTAATTTATATCTCATAGTATGGAGGGTTTACATTCGATTTATAATGTGATACATTACGATGAAGAATATTTAAAATTTAAAATATGTATGAAACAATCAATATTCTATTAAAAATTGACCCATGAAGTCTATCTTTAGTTTTTTGTTCCCTTGCAAATGTTTTATTTAATAATATTCGCATCATATGAATACATAAAATAAATCATAACAGGGCACACGAATGGGTTCCAAGCTGCCACCGTTTGATTTATGACAGCAAATATATGCGCATGGTTATTCAGGGATTCACAGTTGTGCAAATAAAAAATCTTCCAATGTTGACATTATGTGTCGATCTCAAAAGCTTACTTAGCCGAGGCGCCAGCCGGGGATAAGCTAATTGAGCGAAACACATAATGAATAAAAAATAACAAATTTTAAATTAAAAAACGACCCGACGCGACGCCCGACGTCAAATTTCAACTGACAGTACTAACAAACTGAGAGCTGTCAATGAAAAGTCATAGTTATACGGATATTTATTTCGTTACGAAGTTTTTTTTTTCAAATTGTAGGTTTTTCTCTTAGGAATATCACTGTCTTAGTTGTTTTGGTAAAACGAAAGATTTTGATATTATACCAGGTGCTATAAGAATGTTATGTTTTTTTCCGAAATTTTAAAACGTCCTGTGGGCTATACAAGGTATTGCAAGTTATTGCAATTATAGCCAATTTAAAGCCTCATGTTTATTCTACATTTTCTTTTTTTATTCATTTGTTTATCTCTGTTACTTCATAAAATATCCAATTTTTGAGTTGACATGATTTTTATTAAATTTATTAACTTTCTTTTTTGTCAAGTGCTCATTATTTATTACTCATTATACTGGTTCAATGCCTCATTTTGCGTTCTGTTTTCCTTGATATCTTATAATTTATTGAGAGGTTTTTTAGGCAAGGTGTTTTAGAAGAGAAAAAGGTCTTAAAAGGACAAAAACTCAAAAAACATACCTAGAAAAATGGATTGCTTTAATCAATAAAACAACGAATAACAGGAAACAAAACAAAAGTAAATAGAGAATTAGTATCTGGTGTTTCCACCCCTTCCGCGAATGACCTCCCGACATCTTTGGTTCATACTTAAAACCAAAGTTCTGATTAGGTTCTGATCTAGGCCATCCCATAATTCGACTAGGCGTCTTTCCAATTCTTGTAAATTTTGGGGTTGTCGTCCCTCACTTCGTAACCGCCGACCGATAAAATCCCAAACATGTTCACTGGGGTTAAGGTCGGGGCTACGGGCTGGCCAGGCTATGTGATCAATTCCTACTTCTTCAAGATAATTTCTCACGATAAGACTCGTGTGGGGACGCGCATTGTCTTGCATAAGTAAAAAATTAGGTCCTATATAGGGGGCATAAGGCAAAACATGTGCTTCAAGAATGTCTGTGATGTATCTGTCAGAATTGAGATTTCCATTCCCAGTTACCAAGTCCGTTCGCCCAGTCAAAGATATTCCGCCCCACACCATGACGGATCCACCTCCATATAAAGTTGTGTGCAAAAAATTGCATTGACTGTATCGCTCATCGGGTCTTCGGTAGACGCGATTACGTCTGTCACAATTATACAAACTGAACCTTGACTCATCAGTCCAAAGAATACGTTCCCAATCTGCTTCCATCCAATTAACATGCTCATTGGCAAAATTCAATCTGGCTCTTCGATGATCTACTGTTAATGCGGGTCCTCGAGCAGCAATCCTGGGTCTTAAATTTGCCTCCCTCAGTCGTCGGCGTACAGTTTGAACGCATATGAGTAGACCACCTGCGTCTTGAAGTTGTGTTCTTAAATGTGTTGCCATTATAAATCGTTGTCTTACAGCATTTACTCTTAAAAAGCGATCCTGGATAGCAGAGGTAACACGAGATCTACCTTGACCGGCCCGTCTGGAATGTTCTCCTGTTTTCGTGTACCTTTGAATTGCTCTCGCTATAGTTATGTGAGACACTCCCAACCTTCCAGCTATGCGGTTGTAACTCCACCCTTCACCATGTAATGTAGCTGCCTCAACACATTCATCACGAGTTAAATTTCTGGTTTGGCGTTCCATTATTCACTAATTATTGCTGGACTGTCTACAAAAAACTAATGACACAGTTGTCAGTTTATGACGTGTAATCTTCGCTTTCCATAGCTTGCTAGCTGTTTGAGTTGTCCGATAAATGCATTTCATGTGAATAAAAGCATATGGGGTTTCAAAACGGTGTATTTCATGAAGTAACAGAGATAAACAAATGAATAAAAAAATAAAATGTAGAAAAAACATGAGGCTTTAAATTGGCTATAATTGCAATAACTTGCAATACCTTGTATAGCCCACAGGACGTTTTGAAATTTCGGAAAAAAACATAACATTTTTATAGCACCTGGTATAATATCAAAATCATTCGTTTTACCAAAACAACTAAGACAGTGATATTCCTAAGAGAAAAACCTACAATTTGAAAAATAAATCGACCAAAACGAACAAAAATTGTCGAAAATACATAACGTCAAATTTGAGTTAACTTTTTGGTTGTGCGTTAAATAAGTTGCGCAGTGTATATATTTGTATATGATTGTAGGTACTATTTAAATAATACAAATTATTGAGTAAAATAATATGCTCGTTCTACGGGATATGTTGCATTATTATTAATAATGCGTATTATTATAAGCTGAAGAAAAATATATTCATATGTTTCCATTTCCATATTATAGCTCTATTATTATAAGCAATCCAACGCCCGAAAATGGGCTCCATTAATACTATGCAAGTTTGTAGTGACACAATATTTAACGATATCTAAAGATGTAAACTTGCATAGATCCATTACAATATGAATTGCTGTACATATATTATTTACTATTATTAGAAATGCAAGTGTCAAGTTAAGACCTGAAACCAATCTATTTGCTCCCACATCTCGATAAATAAAGGTGCGTGTTTACACTTTGCTGACGACCCAACAATTTTTTACCGTACAATTTATTGTTATGTTTGGTTTATGAAACTCAAGTGTCGATAGATTCCGTTTCCTTATTGCCTTGCTAATGCTTTTAGTCTAAACAAACGTATGATCATAATGTTGTACGATGGCGGATAGGTAAGCAATTCAATTATTGAATGATATGAATATTTTATTGCAGATCTGTAATCCCATCGAGTATAATGTACTGATGCTCTATGCTCAATTATTGTACTGAATCGTGTTTAATATGTTTCGCATTTGTATATATTCAATACACATTGACACACACACACACACATTTTTATATTTTAAATTCCGCTTATTTTGATGTAATGTACAATATTATGGCCCTCTAGGTGGTCCGGATGTGACGTCGACAATTTTTTTTAAATGGCAACAATATATTTTTGCGGCAGATTCTGGTAGACGAGCTCCTTCTGAGTTCGGCAATATAGCACGCTTTATATTTATTTTGAGAAACAGGTTAATAAAAAGTTAATCATGACAACTCTATGAGTACACAAAAATACCAAATTGCTGCATGGAAAATAACAATTGCAAGACGCAATACTGTTAAAATATTATCATAAAATCACAATCACAAATTATCATAAATTAAAATATTATCATAAAATGATGCCATCGCATTGGTCAGAATTGTGTATATATTAAAACAAATTGTAAACTTTGAATATAGGAAGTCTGAAACTACTATACTGTTAACGCAAAGCATGAAAATCTACAGTGAAGAACACTTCACAAAATTACATATTACAGCATTACAACAAATTACACAAAAATACATATTTTTATATAAATTGGAATCGACAAAATATAAATCTTAAGTATACCCCGTCTAGTGGGAAATAGGTGCAATTAATTTATAAGTATCATATTTTAGACTGGAATAGACGAGGATTCTCGAAGCAGCAGCCGAATGCTGGTAATGCAGCTTCTGAAATTTACTGACCACATCGCCCACGCAAGTGAAGTTAATTCAATACTAAATAAGTGCTACGTTTCTACAAAATTCGGAAGTGAAACCGTAACAGTTATATAAAATCTTATGATAAGAAACATGTGTATCCTAAATATGTTTAATTTTATAGTTCTCTAACTATTAATCTCAATCTATTTTATATTTCGACAAGATTCGAGTTTCAGAATAAATAATTTCTTAACAGCAGGAAAAAATGGCTCCAAATTGGAACCTTGTGGTAGGACCACCCGACCTTGCCAAGAGAGGATATGATGACAACTTCTATAAAATATATCCTTATTGTTGATAAATCCAAGAGTTTTTATTAAAATAAACTAAACATTATTATTCTATTATAAATTATAAAATCAAGATGTCAAACTCCAAAAAAATATTTGTGGCCAATCTACATCAGCTTTCACACGTTTGAAAACAGTACCGTTACATTCGAATTGGATATCTGCAATATCGTTACATATACAATGAGTCCGAAAAAAACCTTGATTAATCGAACTTTTGAGTACGCTCAAGTCTACTTATACCATTTATCCAAGCATGATTTTTAAACGTCCAGTCAATCAATCGATTAGATAAATTAAAGGAAATATCAATAGGCCCCTGAATAAAAAACCAATCTATATCTGTACCCGTATAATTGCGCGGTCATAAGTCATCTCGATTTTTTTCCTTTGGCCGCATTGCCAGTATTGACCTCATCGGTGTGAAGATGATAAATCGTCCAATGTAGAGGGTGTGATCCACGAACCACCTGGCGCGAGACTATCCATCAACACTTATCGATCTATAATCACTGCTATCCGAGGAAGAATGCATCGGTTTCTTAAATCTTAGCGGGCATATTAGTTAGCTTGTCCGTCTCTGTTAAGTTCTTGATGTGTGATGTATTGTTTATTCAAATCCGATGGTCTTCTTGTTTCGATGTTCATTGATATCTTAGGGCCAGCAACAGAGGCTAATCCGACAGTTCTACGTGTATGCCATTAGTATTAAAAATTTTTTTAATACTAATGGCTTTATCAAATCGATAGTGAAGACTTTGCGACACTTTTAAAAGAATCATACATTTTATTTTTACAAAATATCCACCATCTCATAATAAACTCATATTTCTGTTGAGTGGATAGAAAATAGATTAAGATAAGATATTTGGTTAGGCAATGGTTAGCCCCTGGAGGCAATTCCTATCAATAAAGTAAGCATCTTTGGTTTCCAGAAAAGAGGCCATTTTCCTACCACCAAATTAAATATATATATATATATATATATATATATATATATATATATATATATATATATATATATATATATATATATATATATATATATATATATATATATATATATATATATATATATATATATATATATATATATATATATATATATATATATATATATATATATATATATATATATATATATATATATATATATATATATATATATATATATATATATATATATATATATATATATATATATATATTTAGCTAAGAATATTGGCGCGCCTTGTCGTAATGAATAAATTCCATTGCTGTTTCCATAGAAACCAATAATAAATCATAGAAATACGAATGATTTAAACGTCGCATATTACAATAATTAAGTATATTATTGCTTGGAATAAAATGAGTGATTGTGAGGAGGACCTCCGGAAATCAGGTAATAGGCAATTACTATTTTACAATTGAGTTATTACCAGCGAAATATAGAAAATTGTAAGAAAAAGAATATGACTGAAAATCAGACAACCACCATATGAATATAAATGGATCAAATATTTTTCGCACATCTGCACCTATAATTAGGAATAAATATAAATAATGCTAGTAATAGTAGGTACTATTTACATAAATTTTTGTTAAATTATGAATAATATTGTTCATGAAATTTGTTAATAATTAAAAAATGTTTGATGCAAGAACTTTAATTTGTTGTCTGTTGCCTATTGAGTTTTATTTCTCACCGTCAAATAAAATTTTTATACTTCACACTATTTCTTAACTTGTCAATAATGACATTGTTTCGATTTTGACACTGTCAAATCAATGTCATTTTAGGATATGGCATTATTGTATTTAGCTACAAAACAGAATATTACAAAATGTTTCCATGTAAAACCTCTAAGTTTGCCGTCGATTAAAGTAAACACCCTTAATAATGTGCAAACGTCCTATAGGACACGTTTTATAAAAAAAATATTTCTCAGTATTATTCAATATCTCCATTTTTATCGTAGACATCACAACTCAAACTATAACATCACAATTCCAAAACGTTTTTGAAAAACCAGCGCCGTGTCATTATAAGGGTGAAGAAGGGATGAAGCTCACCAGTTAGGGATGGGAATTTTTGATCCTGTATTCCTACCCTACCTATCAACTGCAGATTCAGAAAGTATCAGTTTAATATAATTTTCTTCTTCTATTTTTGCTAATTTCCGTGAATTGCTAATTTCCGCTTTTCAGTGTGTAGGTATAAATTATTTGTTTTTTTTTCTTCAAGAAACCTACATAAAATAGAAAGTAAAGGACACGTATCGAAAGGAAACATCCCGACCATCATAAACAAAACCATCTTCAAAACCAACATAAATCAAACTGCCTCTCATGCTTACTATGCAATTTATATAGTAAATGCAACCTTACACAACACTACATGCAAATAATTTGTTATAAATTTTTATACGCACGCGAATATCGTGTTTACCGTAATCATGTTAGAAATATTTGCATTAATAATTTAAATTTCTATTTCAGATTTTGATCTGATATATCGAATTACACAACAATCGCTCATGAAGCGAAGCGTGTGTGGCTTATATGTTTTCGGTGTCAGTATTTTCACAAATAAATTAAAATTCTGCCCGTGTATAAACTGGATGTCGATATATTAATATATTTTATTATAAAAAAAATCAATAAATCACTGGAATCGTTTTCCAAACAACTTGATGTATAATATATTAAGTTTAGTGCAATTATTAAAGTCAAGTTTTTTAAATTTCCTGACGTGGAATTAATCATTCTTTTTTGGGCGTGTACAGGATCGGTTTTTCGGACCTTTAAAGGGCTCTCTGTCACGAAACAATTTTTGTACAGATTACGAATATTTATCATATCTCATATCGACTTAATAATATATATTCACAGCCTTAAATGAAATACGAATAATATACAAAGTTGACCCCGAAACAATCTCGAATTGTAAAGTACTTCAGGCACTTCAAATCGTTTATTTATTTATTTATTTATTTATTTATTTATTTATTTATTTATTTATTTATTTATTTATTTATTTATTTATTTATTTATTTATTTATTTATTTATTTATTTATTTATTTATTTATTTATTTATTTATTTATTTATTTATTTATTTATTTATTTATTTATTTATTTATTTATTTATTTATTTATTTATTTATTTATTTATTTATTTATTTATTTATTTATTTATTTATTTATTTATTTATTTATTTATTTATTTATTTATTTATTTATTTATTTATTTATTTATTTATTTATTTATTTATTTATTTATTTATTTATTTATTTATTTATTTATTTATTTATTTATTTATTTATTTATTTATTTATTTATTTATTTATTTATTTATTTATTTATTTATTTATTTATTTATTTAATGTTGTAACACATGACAAGTTGCCTAAATTAATAGTTACATCACTTAATTTAACTACAACATTCATACTAGTCTTAAATATAAATAATAAGTATAATAAAATAAAATAAAACAGGAATGAGAAAAGAAAATATATATAAATTATATAAAGTGTTGACATTTAATTATTTGTATAAGAAGTTATTAATGGTTAAACTTATTTAATTTTTTTGGGAGAGTGCAAATATATTAATTGTTGAACAAACTTAGTTTACAGTATTACACATTCTGACGACAGGAGAGTTTTGTCTAAGTATTGTTCGATAAGGATACCAAAATAAAATATTCCTAGGGCTTACTCTCTGTGAATTATAATAATATAGTCGGGATGAAAATTCGAGAGAACATAAAATATATGTTCAGTTACTATATTAGAAATAAATAAGACACTAGATATTTTTCTTCTTATTGATAATTTTAGAATAGTAAATTAAATTCTTATTAAGTAGTCATTGTAATTTTTTTTATTATAATATTTTTTATATTTTTTGTAGTATAGGTATGGTTTCAATGAGTTTCGAATACTCCTCAACAGTATCAGGGTCCCAAATTTGTGGTGCAAATTCCAATTTAGACTTGATAAAAGAATAATACATCAATTTTGTAGTTTCCACAGAAAAATGTTTTGTATTTCGCATAATAAAACCCAAATCTTTGTATGCCTTTGTTACCATATTCTCAAAAACGTCCTAAAAAATTAACGTAATTATATGTTCCAAAAAATTAAGGTCTTTATTAAATAACACCCCTAGTTCCCTTTGCCTTGTCATTTGAGACAATTGTACATTATTTATTTTATATGTATATAATAAGGGATTCTCTTTTAGTGAGAACGTCATGGTCTTACATTTTTTAGCGTTCAAACGAAACTTATTAACTGCGCTCCATGAAAGAATACTGTTGATATCGTATTGTAATAATTGCCTAATTTCAACCTCTCGGTATAACTTAATGTCGTCTGCATACATTGAAAATTTAGAATATTTTACATTTTTAGGTATATCGTTGACAAAAAAACGCCACGCCAATTTTAGTCAAATAAGGTGCCGACAGAGTAGTCATTTGTTTTATTTGTTGATACTAGATGTCAAATATGATTTAAAAAACGAATTAATTGAGAATTTATAATTTTGTAACTTCCTTAACAAAATATCGTGATCCACTCTGTCAAAAGCTTTTGCAAAATCTAAATATATAATATCCGCCTGGCCACAATTGTCAATTGTAGAACTTAAATCATATGCAAAATAGTTAAGGTAGTAACTATAGATTATGCGTACTTAATTTACTATAAATTATTTGCTCAAATACCTTTGCTGACAGTACAGATATGGGTTTAAATTTTCTATATTTTGTCTTGCACCATGTTTATGTATTGGCGTTACTAAACTTCTTTTCCATATAGCAGGAAACGTATTTGTTGTTACAGCTATATTAAAAATGATATAGGGAGGTTGCTCCACTAGTAAGTCACTGGATCCTTTGATAATTAATATACGATGTAGTGAATACTAACGAATACTATCAGGACCAGAAGATTTGTTTGGTTTTAACTTTTAAGGAATAATCGGAATACTACAAAGTAATATTATTTAGATGCAAATATTATGTGGTGTGGTGTTTGCTAGATTTAAGTACTATGTAGCTTCATCACCAAAAACCAATGGAAATAGTCTGCAAAAGCTTCAGCTACCTCTTCCTTATTAACTAATCTTATTCCATCTTTTTCATAATATGTATTGCTATTATTTTGACAATTTTGCTTATTTATGTAATTCCAAAATTTATTGCTGTTTCCTCCAATATTTTTTTTATAATCCCACATTTTTTATGTAATTGGTGTGTTCAGTCTTGATTAATATTTTAATTTTTTTCCGCAGTTCTTTAAATTTACTCATGTGATTAATGATTTTTATATCTGTGGTGAATTTTTTGTTTTATGTCATTTTTGTCCGATGTAAAACAGGGTGCATAACGTTCCATTTTGTAACATCATATTTAGGTATACATTGATCTAAAATATCATAGAATATATAATAGAAGCGATCAACACAGATGTTGACCAGATCTGCAATTTGCTCTAGAATAGTCTATCACTTTTAATTTATCGTATAATTACATATAATCCTTTTTTTTTAAACTAAATTTATTTTGTAAATTACTATCTTTTTCTTTCTTGTTTATTATATTTAAATGATATATTATTAATAGAGCTGTATATTGTAGATCTAGTGGTACTGTCACTATATGTGAGCAAAGTAACATTAAATCTAAACCTAATATTAAACATGTTATGTATCGAGATTTTAAAGACTTTGGTGAAGGCATATATATGACTTACAAGAAATCGATATGCAATTCAACTTCAACTAAAATTTGTTATGTTTATTTAATGCGCATGCGTCACTTACGAGGGTTAGAGTTACAAAACCACACTCGCCCTGGTTAACTGAGACTATAAAGGTGACGATAAAAAGAAAGATTTTAACTATCAATATCTGTAAAATTTATTCCACATCTAATTCAGTAAATGAAATATTTATCGAATAAAGCACTGCTTCCAAGTCGTATGAGTGGAGATTTATTTGTTTAAGAACGGTCCTGCAACGAGGGAACTGGATCACTCCCAGTTGGCAGACACACGGCTTTATTGAATTTTTGTCATGTACTCATTTCTGTTCCATAATTGAGTGAACCTCGACAAATTGGTTGCCGTAAGTTTTTAATAACAGGTTGTATCGGATATTTCACACCGGTCCAGCCACATCTTCGCATGTGGTCTGTAAAAATGACCCCCATGAGATATTAGCATACAAAATGTGTCAGACAGCATTATGCATATATTTATTTATGTACATTTAGCACGAACTATAAAGGTTCGATATGATTTCTTAAGATCGCATGGAAATATGAGTTACTCTGGAACTAAGAAAACTAAATATAGATCTGAGGATTTACAGTTTCTATAAGTAAGTGTTGCTTAAATCCAAATGAAAATTAGTTGATATCGTTTGGTAATTAAATAAGTTAATAAAATCAATTATAATATAACTCTAAATTCTTTGTTTATATATACATAGAAGGCTGCTTAAAAAGAACCTTCAGTGGTTGAAATACTGACATTTCAATTATCTACCTCAGACGGGAGTCAGATATGGATTTCCAATAAAAAAATTTCGTCCTAGAAAAGGAAAGAAGATGCTACTAGTCCTTGAAAAATATCTTCATCGTCCAAAAACTGAAAATAGCTGGTACTACCCCGGGCTAAAATTTTATGGGGTTTTTAAAAATGGTTTTGAAAAAATTGAGAAAATTTTCTGGTGAAACCAGTCTTCAATTACTACGAATTTTGCATAACGATTTCACCACCCTGTAAAATACCCTTGGAATGAAGATTTTGACGGTTCAAACATACCGGGTCATAGAGAAAAGATTGAGTTTGCATATGCTGTAAACCGATTGAAAACCCGTCTACTATTTTTACGCTTGCAATAATATAAAAATGGACAATAATTTATCATTAGCCGAACCTATTGACGAGAAGCTTTTAAAACCGTGATTCACATCAAACGCATGGAGGAAAATTGAAAAAAAAACTTTATTTTAGTCGCAACGTGTTGAATTTTGAACAATTCCAAATAAAAAAATAAAAAAGATTAATAAAACCAAATAAAATAAAAACATTAAGCTATAAATGTTATTTATAATTAAACAATCAAATGGTGTTAAACTAGTATTGAGCCGCCAAATAAATATTAAAAAAAAGATAGATGAGTTTGTAAACACTGTAATGGTAGTAAAATTAATGTTAATAATCAAATCAATAACAAATAATTAAAGCACTAGTTTTAATAGCTTCATTGGCGAAACATACGCCGACTGAGCCAAGCTTTGCCAAGCTTTTCAGTCCGAGTAGTAGAAAATTGTGTTCAACCCTGCTCCTCGTATGTTAACTAATCACAACCCTGCCATTATTGTACCCTCAATAGTATCAGACCACAGCTGTGCCAATAAGTCGGCAGTAAAACAAGACATACTTCCAAAGAAAAATCATAGGTGAAAGGTGCAATTAATTATATTATAACATAACATTGTACAAACATTTAATTGGCCATGATAGAAGATACGTGCACTCACATACAATGTACTGTGTAATTTATTGTAAACAATATCGCTAAATAACAACAATGGAACGATCGTTATAGTAGGATAACCTCTCAGGATCAAATGGATACGCTATTATTTATAAATTACAGGGTGGAGCGCCGAGCAGCAAACAAACTATTAGAGAGATCGAGAAAACAAGAAGAAGAAACTGAGGCCTATGGACAATGATACACATAAAATATAGTAAGGTATGCGCTATTTGACTTAAATAAATAATGGGAGTGTCATAATTTTGAAAACTTCCCCCCCAAATTATATGACAGTATTATAATCAAAACAAAACAAAATTATTAAGGCGTATTTCGGATTCAAAATTTGTGCCGACCATATGGTCAAACTTTTTGGGGCACCGAATGATCCGTGTCACGTGATCATCCACCATTTTGTATGCCAATCATTATCACGCTCAAATAAACACAAAATTATAACAATTTTTTTATTATTTTTGATAATTAGGTCTAAAATATGAATTAGTATACGCAGCGTGGTCACTTACAGAGCGGCTATATCTCAGCCGTCATTCATGCTACGATATTGAGGTAAAAACACGACCTTAAGACAATAATACTATCTATTTTTCTTTGATTATATTTTATATTATTACTATGGAGTACAATAGGTACATAAAAATAGTGGAGACATAGATATAAAAATATTATAATTTTAATACACTATGTATATTGAGAACAAAATATAATAGTCGAGCCAACGAAGGGAAGAATCAAAAAATTAAAGGATATATAAGATGATACAGATACAAATATTTTTTATGGTAACATAATATAACATTCTAGTATTTCTATTACATAGGAGAATTAAATATTTTGGCCCAAAAATGGGTTCCTATGGTTTTTTGTGCCGCTGATTAGGAATCTGTGTTTCCGAAAAATAACGTGAAAAGCGGAAATACGTGAAAAATTTATCGTTATTTCGACGCTTTCGCAATTTAAAGATATTTGTTCAAGTTCCATCTGTTTTTTTAATACGTCGATTGCTAATTTTAACATATATAAGTGACAATTTTGAAAGACCCCTGGGAAATTGTGGGATAATTTTGGAAAATGCGGAAAATTGTCATTACAAGACCGTGTATAGAGAAACAAAATGATGTAAATGAAAAACTTCGAAAACGATGTATTACACGGTCTTATAATGACAATTTTTCACATTTTCCAATACTGTTCCACAATTTCCCAATTCTTTTTCAAGATGTTAACTTGTTTATGTTAAAATTCGTAATCGGCGTATTGAGGAAAACGTGAAAATAATATCAGTTTTCTTACATATCCTTAAATCCCTACTCCTGGCAATGTAATAGGTACCAAACATAAAAATAAATCATAGTATGTTTCTCAAACCTTTCTCTGAAGATGAATTGTTACATCTATTAAAAAATAACTTAAAAATAAAAAGTCTGCAGGACCAGATGCGGTATCAATATTTTTAATAACACATATTTTAAAATCAATAATAAGACCAATAACGTGTCAAGTGAATTTATCTTTTATGGTACTTTTCCCGACTTTTTATAGGAGGGAAAAGTGTTACTAATTTAACCCATAACCCGCCAGGTGAATAAATTTTATTTATCCGACACTATCGGTATCACATACCGCTAGGGAGTTTGTATCAATAAAACGCAAGGATAAGTGTATTTTTTTTATTACGTATATGAAAACGAATTGGAAATACTCACAAGCAATTAAATATATAAAAACTATGTGTAAGGAAACAAATAGATATCCTTTAAGGGTCTTCTGCGTTCAATATACAGATTTTACATATTTTATTGGTATTCTCAAGGCAAATCGGCATGACATACCGTGATGCCAAGATAACGATTAAAAAAGAGACTCGATGTCTTTGGAAAATTATAGGCCAGTTACTGTCCCGTTTGGGCTTTCAAATGTTTTCGAGTATGCTTTTTTAAATCGATTAACATTATTCTTAAATAAATTTAACATTTTATAAAATAATCAGCATGGTTTTCGTTCCGGAAAGTTTACCATTACTGCTACGAATTCTATTTTTAGTGAAGTCATTAGATATATTGACGCAGGCAAATGCCCTGTTGGGGCTTTTTGTGACCTTAGTAGGGCATTTGACTACGTAAATCGTAATATTTTATTTGATAAACTTTATACAATTAGAATATTGTTTCGTAATTCTAATATATTTTCAGTCATTTCAGTATTTTATGGTAATTTCAAATTTACACAATATTTTCTCGTATTTTGTAGGATTTTTTTATACTTCTGACTTTTACACCTAATTGGAATTCCTAATTGGAAGCGGCACACCTCTCGAATATAGTTTAAGAACATTATCCATATATTTAGAAAAAATATCTTACGAGAGATGTAATTCTAAAATTATTTTCAAAATCCTCCTCCGCTTTCTACGGGGGGGCAAATTCAGACTTAACTGTTCTAATGCGTTAAAGTTCTGATGTAGCATGGATAATTAAAAATCTGTATGAAATTGCTCAGGCTACGGACAACGAGTTTATTTTAGTAGAACATTCTGTAATTATAACGTAAAACTGATTTGATTTGGATCATCGCCTTCATAAAAGATGCCGCCTTGTGATTATATTTTTTAATATTCATTAGTGGAATCCTTTGTTTTTCAATAATTCTCGTAAAAAAAAGGCGACCATGTCTGCTTAAAGAAGCAGGGTTGGCTCGTTCTACAATAATCGCGATCCATTGAATTGGATACATACAATTGCTACAAAATAGTTTCGTAGGTTCCCATTTCGAAATGTTCGTAAATGGAAATAAATCAGGCGTCGTGGAATAAAAATAGTTGGTGTATTTAAAAGGTACGAATGTATTAAGTTTTCCTCTCCGATAACGCTTTCCTTCACATTGGAGAGATGGTACCGAAATTATGGTTTTCGCGAATACATCATTAACCGCTGCTTTCGGTTTTATATTTAAAAAAAATTATAATAGTATAAATTAATAATTTTTTCACTCAATTTATAACACATTTTAAATATTTTCATAAAACACATGAAGGTGCATATAAAATTCTCATAAAAACGCTTGAGATAAAATCTATACAAGAAAGTATCATTATTATCAGTAAAAATAATAATGGCATGACAATTAATGTTTGTATTGAGGCAGTTATATATGTATCAAAATGAAGCACTAAAATCGATCTGTTCCATGAATTACCCATAACAAAGATATGAATTTTGTGCGTTATTTTTGGTTCACCCTATATGTATTTGCACCTCAGTTTCTACAAACATTAACATCGCGTCCTAATGACGTTATGTGCGAACAATGTACAATGTTTAATAATAATATTACATATAACTTACCTACTAACGGAAATATCGATTCCATGAAACACACTTTTGTAATTTAATAGATATTGATAAATTATAATTATTATACTGAGTTTAGATGACCCATTTTAATGGGTAATAACTTGCGAAAAAATAAAATTATATAATGTTCTGATATCATGTATTACGTATTAGATCCTTATAATAATAAATTGCCTACTGAATTATTAACATAGTTTATTTAGTAATTTATATCCACATCGTCTTCTCTGTTGGAAGGATCTGAACAATATTCTGTAAATTCATTCAGGCAAGATCTTGATCCAGAATATTCGCATGTTGTGACACATAGTAATTTATCTTTTTGCACTGACATCTAAGGCTTCTACAGCCTAACAAAATAAGAAAAGAATATTATTACAATGAGTAAACAGTATTTACCAGTTGTACATGATTAAAAGGACATTTCTGTAGTGAGGATTGGTATTGGCGGTTTTGTTGTTAATATAGGAGGAATTTCTCCGTTCTCATTCGTTGTCCACCCATAAAGCTTACGAGAGCAATTATCATCTTCTCTCCTCAACACGCTCCGAGCCTTTTGAGGAAATAATTGAGGATTTACAGAAGTTCATCATGTTGCTCTATTCCAGTGCACCAATTGGAGTATACAATACGATTGATAGTTTGAGAGCTAAAATATCAGACACACTCAGAAAACACTGCTTAAGATCAGTTTAATAGATGATAATTTGGAAAGATGCCTTAAAGTCAGTTATAAATATACCTGATCATAATAGCTATGGGTATAATAATTTTGGGTTTACACACAATGATGAGTGTCCGGTTATCGTTATAATTTGTCGGTCACTTACCCCTGCTTTGGCTAAATGGTAAAATGTACTTGCACGGTTTGAGTCATTGGTGATCTTATTATTTGTGATGTCCAATCCAGCTGCAGAATTTTTGGTTCTAGTAGATATCGTATCAATTTCCAGTGGAACATTTTTATGCCAACCTTTAGATATGATGTTTTGCAAAAGGGATTTAGAGTTAAAAAAAGTCGTTCTAATGTTATGTTTTTGTTTCTTTTTTCCAAGCTAATTCATAAAGAACCTTTTAGGTTCGTCTACATTCCACAATTTTGCCATGTTAAGTATATCTTCCAACGCCGACATTGAATTGGACCCGAGGACGCTGATACATAATCTGTCAAATAACTGAAAAGCATCCTACTCGTGTTAGGCCTACTGAGGATACTACATAAAAAATCGCGCCGAAAATTCTACTCCGTATAGGTGGTGTACAAACGAATATTAAAGCAAGTAGCACCGAACTTATCGATAAAACTAATATAAAAACAAATAAAAGATAATGTAAAGTCGCAAAATTAAATAAATACAAGTGATAATATATATTCCTGCAATGCATCGCCTGTAGCGACTAAACTATCAAAGTTATGAGAGAAATGCATACATTTCTTATACAAAAATTCATCTTTAATATTTGTATCAAATATGCTATGAAGCACCGGAAGCGAGATATTTTGAAAAAACCCGTTACCTAGGTGGCATCTTGTCAATATGGCGACGCAAGCGGCAAGGTGCGAGGAGTAAGTCTAGTTGTTAAATAGTCATGTTAACTAGGACACTAAAATCCATCAGTTTCCAAAAAAATCGGAACTTCCTTACGTATTCGGTAAAAAGATTTAAGATTTAATATTTACTCGCTGAAAAAATGTTCCTCAATCATCTCCGCAGTTGAATTCCAGATTGTTTTAACTGCATATTCTTTGTAATCTTCTCCAGTTTCCTTTTTCATATTATAGTACCAATCCTTTAACATATCTGCTATATTTTGTTATCGAGTTATTCGACAGATCGTAATTTCAGATTTGGCAGAACCTCAAAAATTGTCTCCATATTGACGATCTTGGGTTTTTATGGATTGCGGAATTGATTTTTCTGTTTTTTTGTAATTTGTCCAGTCGAAATTTTCCCAAAAGAACTCATATTGTAAGTATAGACTTCACAATACTTAAAAATTATAGCTGACAGGAGAGGGTTAAAGTGACATGCGACCACTCTGTACTCTGCTTTTAACGACCACACATTTTTATCGGTGAAAAGAACGATGCACCTTTTCTATCACTGTCAAAATGAAACAAAATGTCAAATATACTTGTTTATATAGCAGTTAATTTATCTTGAATAATATGGATAATTGCCCTTTTTAATGTATATTTATTAAGTTATGCCGTATGATTATTGAGCGAGAACAAATTTTTGACCCAATTTTACTCATTTATGGTTATCATACGTCACAATTAATTAGCCTCAACATAAATATTAGTTTTTATTAATTTAATTACCAACCGGTTATAGCGTTTTATGTCTCCAGGACAGCCACTGATCTCTATATTAAACATCGCAGCGTGGGCAGCAGGAGACGTTTGAAGAAAATTAAAGGCAGGTCCAATATGTTCGGTAATTTTTTACGCGATGTCAGGCCTAGAGTAAACATACATAAAAAATTACCGTAAACGTAGTTGTGAAATACCGGGTCCGAAATTTATGGCTTTGGGAATCTTTAAATTTGAAAATAAATTAGTTTATGGAACTTCTAAAGTAGTAAATTGATGGGTCTGTGACAGCGATGACTAGCTTTAATTAATAAAAATTATTAATAAAGTATACCTTTACAGATCTTGAAATGGTTAATTTATCAAAATAAGCTCTTGTCCTAGATAATAGCCGAATAATTTAAATAGCTGGCGGTAAGAATATAAACAGTTGAGCACTTTATTATTACTTTATGTCTATAATAATTTAAGACGCGATTTTTTCCCACAGCATATTTTGTGGGCGTAAAACATGGACAATATGTTCAGATGATAACTCCATGACTTGAGTATATCTCCTAACAAAGTATATCTCCTTACTTGGTTATCCATTGAACCCTAAATAATTAGAAGCAAGTATGAAGAACTTGCCAAGAAGGCCAGGATTAATACAGAAATGATACAGAAAAATAATACATAAATACAGAAAAATAATGATTTAAATAAAAAAAATAAGTGTAAATATAAAAAAATATCTGTTTTAGCAAAATATAAATACTATCAAATGTATACAAATATTTTCAATCTCTGCATATTATATTTGAACTTTTTTTTTCGATTTCACTTACAATAACGGCAGTATTTCAACAACAATTTTCATCTCCCCACCCCTTGAGCGGCAACCCTCCAAGTTCGCAAAATCAGGTGTTCCTACTATTATTGAATCCCTCATTTCTGCACTGAAAGGCGGTTAGAATTTAATAACCTCAGTCGATCCTGGTCGTACATGCGGCTCGCGAAATAATAATATGTCGATAGTGGTGATGGATAATGCTTCATAGTTTTCCTACTGCTTCCTGGAATAAAACAACACCAAAAGAATGGCTTTCTTGTAGAGGCATAATATTTTGATGATGTGAAAATTAAACTCTTAAATTTATGCAACCAGCACAAACGCGGAGATCTATAGCAGATCCCGAGATATGCTATAGATGAACTTCTAAAAAACACGGCCATCAAGTATTGAGATTTTACGACCTTAACTATTGCCAATATAATCCAATAGAATTAATATGGGGCAATTATAAACATTATTATGATCGACATATTGATGATGTTGGTTACGGAGGCAAAGAAGTTTTAGAGATGTGGCAACAGGCTTTTGATTAAATTACTCCAGACATTTAGTAAAATTATGTTAGACACGTAGAAGACATTCTAAACAAAAATTGGGAACGTGAGGAACGTGAGGAACGTGGGAACGTTACGATGAGGTAGAACCATTAATTATTAATTTGGGTGCAAAATCTGAAGTTGAAGGCGATGATGATGGTGAAATTTAATGATTTGTATTGTATTTTTCCTTTCTAATATGTTTATATTATATAAGCAATTTAAATATTCTTTACCTGAATTTTATTCAGTTTCATTCAATGTTATATTTTCCTTATTATGTAACTTGAATTTTTTATTATTTAAAACTCGATGTATAGCATTAACTTTTTTTATAAGAAGGGAGTTGTTATATGAAACATGTCTAGGATATGAAAGTAACATATACACTTGCTACTCACAAGTCGTGCTTTTGTCGATGTAGCAAAAGATAACAACTTTCCCTGATATCATATTTCAGTGCTTTCGCATTATATATCACTTTTACTTAGCTTAGTTGACATTATTGCACGTGTATTGCTTAAAACACTGTAATTACAAACTATCTGGTGAATAGGCTCTGCCGAGCATATAAATTCAGTGTAGTACCATGTAACGACTAGTGTAGTCTCTATATTCAAGAAGTAAAGATCTAAATTACACTCACATTTGTATTTTTCTCGGATAGTAGCAACTATCCTTTTCATAAAATAAGAGTTTTTTAAAAGTTATTTTTGCAACGAGCAATGTAACATGTATAATATTAATTTTCCGCAAAATCTAAGCGAGTTCTTTATCAATATTTATGGCTCCATACCTTACAGTGTAACAGTAAGATGTTAATGAATATCTAATAAATAGTTCACTTGTTTAATTAAATATACGTCTTTACTTTAATTTATAGTCATTTAAAAATTAATAAATAATCGTTTTGACATCACAATAAACGTTGTCTATATTTTCAATAGATGTAGTTTCCCCGAGACCACGTACTTCATTAATTTTTCCATTTTCTTCTACGAAAACCGTCACGTTTCTGCTCTAGTTTTACATTTATGCGTTCGGTATTCAGTGAAATTTAAATACCGTCAAATTGCGCTCGATTTATTCTGGTGCCGCTTTCTTAAGAAATAGGGATGCCACCATTTGATACATCTAAATCTAAACATATAGGAGACAGCAATCAAAATAATGTTATTGTACTTGACTGAAGTACTTGATGTTGACCGTGTCGATGTTATAATAAAGTTATTCATCGATAAAAACGACAAACGTAGATGTTAACCGATCACATGGAAAACTAAATTTTATGTGTAAATATCAAAACCCTAAAAAACTGTTGAGGACTGCTATATTATAGCACATTACTTTGATCCGTACGATTATAATGACGTACACGCCAAGATAGCTGAAGAAGAGTATAACTGTAACTGGACAAAAATGCTGTCAACGAAATGGTGTATCAAAGAAAATAAGAAATATTCCGTTTACCCACATTGATTAATGTACTGCAGTGGTAATATATACGAGTTCTGCGGATACCAACCACGTAGATCTGCTTGTGTGCGATAGCCTAAACAGGCTATATATCAGTTGCATCGATATTTCGTCTGCGAAGTTCAGTACTGCACTTTTCCATAAAATCAAAGTTGCGCTGATTCCAGAAGGTGTTAAGAGCATCGCAAGGTCACGTTCTCAGATTCGCAGTGTAAGATAAGATCGGTAACAAGTTACCGGAGAACAGCTCCTAATGGTCGTATTTCGCGATACGTCTCTTGGTCCTGCAGCAATGCGACTTACAGAAAACGGTCGAGATAAAGATTTTTGCTCCTCAGAGATACGTGCGTGAGGCTATAGAGGCATCTCTCGATTGTCCCGGTCATATATAGATATGCCGAAGTGTTATCGCGAAGACATGGATTTCAGTTCTGCTTAGCTGCTATAGAACATTTAAAAAATACTAAAATCACTATATAACTATTTAAAAACCAGGAAAAATATGATTTGTGGTGTGTATTTTCCCAAATGTGTGAGGAATGATATATCAATATTTCTCAATTAAGAATTAATTAAATAATACGTCAAAAAATATATTAAGATAAAATGTATCTTTAACTGTCGACGTCATTTATATAGCCACTTAATGCTTTATTGGCATTTCAATAAAAAAGTAAAAAACATGTATTGATTGTTAATTTATGAACTGTTTTTTTTTAATTGCAGCAAACATTTTTGAAAATATTTTTTAATGCGATAGTAAAAGTACATATTTTACTATCGCTTGATATTTACTTTACTTGCAAAACAGTGCACTGTAAGACAAATATTTAGCAAAACTTTTCATTTTCTTTATACAAAATCCAACCCAACATTAAAATAATTTCCGTATTCAGTGTGTTAGCAATACCCGAACAGCAGAGATGCATCATAGCAACAAGTAATGTATTTAACGGAAACCATAAAACATTTTCTTGTCACGTATCTGACAACTCCTGTCCCGTGAGTCCCACTAAATCATAATTATTTGTAAACAAATTGGCAGTCGAAAGCACAGGTTACGTGATCGCCATTCATAATTATTATCTATATAGAAAATAAGTATATATAGATATATTCAATAATTGATTAAGTCTTTAATTAATTCATCTTTGAACTCTAGAAAAAATGTGAATGGAAAAGAAATAAATTTAAAGTTAACACTAAGTAATACAAACACTAAGTAATACAAAGAGATCAAAACTAAGTAATTGATACCGGTTTGTTGCGTTTTGTAGTGAAAAATAAAACTATTTAAAAGTGGCTGAAGAATTTCACATGCATTTAGGCTTGTT
Organism: Tetropium fuscum; assembly: GCA_964058915.1. Lineage (NCBI taxonomy): Eukaryota > Metazoa > Arthropoda > Insecta > Coleoptera > Cerambycidae > Tetropium > Tetropium fuscum. The sequence goes on along the minus strand of CAXKVY010002923.1, from coordinate 7,853 downwards.
AGGACATTCTCAAAGTACATGCTCGTTTCATCCTCTTGTTCAAATCCTCTGCAGATGGGTGTGTCACTTTGTCTCATATTATAGAGGTGATTCCTTACCCGGCAGTGTACGGTTAGGATTCCTGTTACAAATCGTAGGTTCCCCCTAGACAGTTCCAGATATTTCCTCGCTGTCTCTTCGTTGGGATATCTCAGGAGATATCTGGCCAGCTGACTGCTACTTGTTTCATCCCATAGAGTCTTAAATTTCTTATGGGTGTTTTCCTTTATTATTTTGTGTTTCGCTGCACTCGGTAGTATACTTGAAGGATCAGGTCCAAGGATTTTCAGGCTCGCTGCCTTCTTGGCCAGTTTGTCAGCTTCTTTATTGCCGTTGCATTGTGAGTGTCATTGACCCAACATAGGCAGATGTTATTCATCTGACAGGCTCCTACAAGTGCTTGGTAATGTTCCCATGTTGACCATTTAGTTATTTTATAATTTTTCAGGGCCAGCAATGCTTCTACTATCTGTGCAGATTATGATTGTCTTGCCCGTTGTTTCTCTGCGAGCAATCTCTTCTGCGGCTAAGGTTATATCTGCGAGTTCTACTTGTAATTCACTGGCATTTTCATCCATAGTCCAGTTGCATCGGAGTCGCAGATTTCTGGAATATATACCACAGCCTGCTCATTCTTTCTTTGATCCGTCTGTGAAGACATAGTTTACACCTTCAACAGCGGTCTCATCTTCACCAGTAGTTTGTATGGTGTAAGGTTTATCAAAGCCAAGCCGAGGCGGAATACCATCTGCACATGCCTGTAAAAAGGATATCGTTTTGGCCACAGCTCGCATTTGGTAGTAGGTATGCCAACGGATTAGAGGCGAGTCATGGTAGTCAAAGCCACTTCTTCTAGATGTAGATCTAGCGGTGGAAGACACATCATTACCTCCATTGCTCTCGTTGGTGCTGTTAGCATTGCTCCGGTTTTGCTCAAACAGGCAACTCTTTGTACCTGGCATAGCTTGAATTTCGCTGTTATTTGTTGACTCTTGGGCCACCAAAAAATAGCTCCATAGGCCATCATTGGTCTTATTATAGCAGTGTATATCCATATGACCACCCTGTGTTTCATTCCCTAGGTTTTTTCCCTTTGGTTCTGCGGCACTGCTCATATCATATGTAGGCCTAATTTATTCCTCTTTCAAGGTGAAGATATCAGTTTAGTTTATCATCTAAGGTTACACCCAAGTGTTTCACCTGTGGTGCAAAATTTAATGCTATGTTTAGGAGAACGGGTTTTTTAATATACTAATACAATGTACTTCGTAATACGTAAGAAGCAAAATTTTAACATGAATAAAATGTCAACCTAAGAAAAAACGTTTCATGCATTTGTGAAAATATTTCCAGTGTAATCACATCCTGCTAGGTACTTTCCTGCTCTTGCGAGGGTTCGTTTTATTCGGTCACCCGCCCCTGTTTCGGTATGCAGCATTACCAGAGATTTCATTAATTTAAGAACCACTACGTACCACTATTATTTCTAGAGAAGATATTCGTGTATATTTAATGCTTCAGATATCTCTCTAATGGAATAATTTTGTTGTCGTAGACCTCAAATATTAGCCATTGTCACATACAGAATCTTGACATTCTCACTTTTATGACTTTTTAATGTCATCAGTGTGCAACGCTTAGTTCTAAGCCAACTTGAAAACCGACATAATAAATAATATATATTATACTATATTTTTATAGCACCGCGAGATGCCGGACAATATTTCAACTATCGTGCATCATTTGAGTTGCTAAATTTAATTTTACCTGCTGTTTCATTTGTTTTTGTTTTTAATTTTTGTCAAAATCTATAATAAAAAATCGTTTTTACACGTCACTGGCTCTGATCATTTTTATAACATCTCTTTTGTTTATCCCATTGCATTTTAAACACAATCTGTTATGATTAGGTCAAGAGGCTAATTTTTTTGAGAAAAAATATAGAAATACATAAAAAAAATCAACGCGATATATCGAAAATATTTTAAAAACATCCCGAGGTATAACCTTAAGAACTAACTCTACAAGAAACAAGTTGCTCAGAATTGATACATTCTTGCGAAGAAAATTGATTTTCTTGGAACGCACAATTAAAATATTGGATCAATTTTTTTTAGTATTCTCTGAAGTTTTGCACCTAAACTCAGACTACCAAAATCATCAAAAGCTAAAATAATTACTGATTACCGATGAATTCATAATTGCTCTATATTTAAAATTCCATTAATATGATATAACATACTGTTGGTGCATTTGTTCATAATACTAAGATATAATCAACAACACATAATACCACTTCAATTTAACATCAATTAAAATAGAGCTGCTTTGAATCATATTCATTAGTACTAGATAACCATCAATAATTTGCATTCCTCATCCTTCAATGCAAATATTCAAAGAGCCGCGGGACTAAGAGACCCCAACCTAGCGGACTTGGTGCATTTCAAGAGACCTAACAATTGCGTTATTATTTATCACCGTTAGTGTAGGTGAGGTTGTTGGACACTTCCAAAGCAGGTTCTTCATAACGCGCCGCGACAAATCACTGTACGGGACAGTTCGCACGACCCGTGACCCCTCACAATAACCATTGCCAATCTGCGCAATTACAGCCCCATGGAGTAGACATATTACTGCATAGTAGAACATTATCATTCTCGGTATTATTAGCAGGTACCAGCCGCATCTAACCCGAGCAGAACAATTTGTACTAGTAAGTGTACTAAATCTAATATGCGTCCACTTGCACTCATCAATAAATACATAATATTTGCATATATTGAGTTTAAATGCAGATTCATACAAACACACAAACTCGTAGTTGTACATTAAATTTATACACCTTACAAAAATATAAATGGCTCATAACGTATAAGAAGTATCTAAGACCGATGAAACCTAGAACAGACGAAAGTTTTAAGACTGAACCTATTATATTCCTTTCAGGACGGAGTTCATTTTGACCGGATATCTCTATGTCTTTTGTTGGTAGTCGTGAAGGACTATTTGATGGCTTATTGCCTTTCACCTACCTGACGGTGGGGAATAAGTTGTCTTATATATCTTGCAACTTTTGTCCTCTGCATAGGACTCAATATTCCCCGAAGCATAAGGCAGCATCGATATTAGGTCAATGCCAATGCCTAAGTATGCCTAAACGACGACTTGTGTCGATGATGTAGAAAAAGAAATATATAGTCTGACAAGCTGATAGTAAATGCATAACTGTCCATGATGCTTGACGTCATAAGTAGTATCAGCCACCTCAATACCCATCAAGTGTATTTGGTACACCAGAAGAACCAGGTCAGGTTCTAAAAACCTTCATAAGCTAGAACGAAACCTTCACTGTCACTAACTTTAGACACACTTTCAGAAGCTTTCAATTTTCTGCGTGTTTTATTGCTATAAAAGTCTACATGCAATGCTATTTATATTGAATATATTTTAGCCCTATTTCACATTCTCCTATTACTGCCATGTCATCTGTGTTGCAAGAAAAATCTCCGAATTCGAAGATTTTTCTCGCACGATTAGATTATAAATAAGTAGGTAGGAATACTACCTACTAGAAAGTGACGACTGACTGATTGTAAAATTATAAAACTGCAAAATTATTGAATGGGACTAAATTATCAACAAGCTTCCAGAAGTTTCTAGAACCTTGAATATATTATATAAGGGCCATCCGTGGATCGTGATACTATATAGTGAGGTGTTTGGTTCATAAAATGATGCATTAAATTGAACAATTATTGCGAAATTCATATTATTCCAAAGATAAATATTTAGCATATTATTAAGTTCTAATAAATATGTTTCTCAATACAGAACATTAGAAAGGATGTACCCAATAACTTCTTGCACGCTCGCCATGCCCCATGCCTACCACGAGGAATATTTTAATGTTAACAAATGAAGACGTCTCGCCGCAAATGTATATTACTATATTACTACGACGTTATGATTTAGTTGTCGCCATGCCCCGCCGGAAATACACACCGGAAACTGGAATTCATAAAACTCTATAAACATTATACCCACGTTCGGTGAATCTTTGCTTGGCGATCTGAATTCAGAAACGAGAAATTTATAGCGAGCGGAATAATAAGTCGTTAACGTGGCGAACGTAGGGTAGAATGGGGCAATATTGTCATTCCTTTGTCAGTATGAATCTCAATATTCAGGAGACAATGAAAGTTTCTAATAGCTTCTTAGCTTCTTTTTATACTTGATTTTAAAAGTCAAAGAATGAAGTAATACAATAGATAGTGTATATTTAAAATAAACCCAAGATGGACAGAATATTCATAAATTTAATAGTATATTACAATACGTGAGGGGAAGATTTTCATTACTAGAATATGTTATTATTATTATATTAATAAAATCTCCCATATAGTATAGTATATTATTTTATTTTCAACCACGAATTTCTGAACCTTAAAACACTTGAAATGTACTTCAATATAATAAAATTATAATTATGAACAACAGGAACGAATGCATTCCATCCTGGCTTAATGTTTTACTTAGTAGGTAGAATTTCGAGTTGTTATGTTGTTGCTATGGCATACAACCAAATCAACAATCAATAATTTTATAATTTTCTGGCATTTTATAATTTTCTCCACAAAGGTAGTTCGCAAAGCGGAAGAAAGTTTGCTGCCGATAAAAGTCGTGGTACGAAAAAGCATTCCAAGTTTATCGGTCAAGTTTATTCCAAGTTTATTGGTGGCATCATAAAAATACGACACATTTTAGATCAGAAACTACTTTGTTGGCGTACTTTGGCGCGATCTAAAAAGAAAAAAAAACATCCACGCTCTGGGCTACCGGCATGCTTAAGGGCCATGATAGAACTTAAAGACAAAAAGGACATTTCGAAATATGCATAGCTGACGACGTTTCCGAACCGACAAAACGTAGGCTTTTAATCGAAGAAATCGAGTGTATTCTCAAGACAAAATATCGATGAATTTTTTTGGCGCAAGCGCCTGAGGATTTTTCCCTATCAAAGTAAGCAGAATTTTGTCACTGACCTTAATATTCTGGAAGAACAAATTATAATAGAAATTCCGGATACGAATACTTATAGAAGTAGATCTGTTATGATTACAGAGCCGCATTGGGTCAAGATGGTTAAAAAATATATTGATTTGCGTAAATCTGTTCAAAACCAAAAATTTTTTGTGCAGTGGAGACATGGCAAGCTATTCAATCAAGTTTTAAGGTAAGTACCTTCGCAGCATAAAAAAATTTCCCAACAGCATCAGCACCAAGAAGGGCTAAAAATTTCTTTCAATGCTTATAATAATACCAATTTCGTTATTAATTTTAACAAATAATTGTTAGTATTAAATATTATTGCAAATAAAAATGGTTTGATTGTGTTTACTTTAAATAAATAGGAATTAGTTTTCAATAAATATATACCTACCTAGATTTTTGTTTCACATTTATAACAATATCCATTAGTTTTACATTACATAAATTAAATTCACCATTAATCCTTATAATGTATAAAATAATGTATATCTATCCAAGATTTGGTTACCTAGAATTGGGCATTGTATTATTAGAATTGTAGACGGTCGGATGCCCTTGCGGTTGTCCTAGTTATATTAAGTGAGAAATATAGTATTTATATATCAGAAACGGTATAGACTCAGTGTCTTATTATTAGATAGCTTTAATAGTCTAAATTATTTTATCAGCAACTAGTGGTCTGATCCTCAATATGAGGAAAGACAAAAATAAATATAATTAAATCTAAATCTGATAACTCTAATAGCGAACGTAAAAGTCAACCTCGCTGGGTTCGTCTTCGAGTTCTACAGAAACTAGATCAGAGCAAAGTAACAGAATTCGACGTTTAGAAATAGATAAGTACTCAACACCACTGTGCAAAGTGATGACAGGTTTGTCTCCAGTATGTTGCTGATAGGACCTTACTGTTCATAAACATTTTATTTTGAAAAAAGAAGAAATTCAAATTGTCTCTCAACACGGCTTATTACGGAATTGTAGGGTGTGACACTTGCTAGCATAGTATTATTAGAAATATTACTGATTTTGATATAAGGTACCTCCACTTGCGCCCTTGCCTCAAATAATTCTGTGGGTCTTTTTTCTCAATTCTACTTGAAAATTAACGCTTTGATCTCCAGTAGTTTATAAGCATATAACACTCAAGTAATTTCTACAAATACCAAAATACTGAATACTAAACTCGACTCACATTTCGTATACGATGTTAGCATCTTCGTGAGTTGAGTAAAACTATAGCTACGCTACATCAAAGTTTCCAACCCTCCAGGATGTCTGAATGTGTCATTTTTTTTGGGATTTTTTACGGCATAAATTCTGTTACATGATCTGCTCTCAAAATAAAATGTAGTTCACACTCACAACAGAATCCACAGAAGACACATCAAGTGATATTTAATGAATGGTCAGCCCCAGAACTGTAGATTAAAATAGTTGTATATTTCGGAATATTCCAGCCTTAGTCTCCCCTACAACATGACAAGTATTTTACTGGACGACTTATAATTGAAGTTAAACGAACTTGCCTATATGCTTCATTTAATACAAAGCGTGCTGCGGTGATTTTTTATAGTGATTGTCAAACAAGAATAAAGAAACATATGTGTATTGAATTCTAATACCTCTGTCTGACACTGGTATGCCACATGAATGCTTATTATTAGAACATTGCTAACAAATATTTATAGAATATGTTTGCTTTGATTTCAGTCTGAATAAGAACGTTTTATTTTATATTAACACATTCCAGAACAATGATCGTAAAAGGAAAGGCATACAAATTTAGATAATGTAATTCTTCATAGGTTCTAAATATTTGCACACTAAATATGCAATTTTCGAATATTTTTCAAATCAAGTGTACAAACCACCAGTTTGGGGGGTGCCACAGGTCTCTACATTGGGACCCAGAGTATTTGTGCTTTTTATTAACGACTTATTAATTTCTTGCATTTAGTGGTGCTTCCACTGTAAAGGATAATTTGGTTTAATTTATTTCTTGAATTGGATGGATATTATGTCTGTACGTACAAAGTTAGGTATATCCACTGCCTTCTCCGATTTTTTTATCTTAAATGACCTATTGACCAATTCCTGCAATCAAAATAAATGAAGGTCTCTGTTCCTTATTGCTTTCTTTTTTAGGACATAATGTAGCCTTATAACCCTGTAGCACCTACTTATAGTTATCACCTGAGTTAGCATATATTGCCAATGAAAGACAACTAACTATTCAGGAATAACAACGATGTAATTAATGCAGACGTATTTTATTGTTCCACCAAATGTTAATTACATCTATCACCCACAGAATATTAATTACCTAATTTACGACTAATTAATTAAGTCAGTGATAGTTACTTCATTCCAGGAATTCGAATCTAGATTATTCTAATGGAAGAATACATTTTTGCGACTGCACGATAATCTATTATAACAGACTGTAAACAGGAACACAGGCATCCAGGAATGTACATAAAATACCACTCAAAGGTGTGAGATAGTTAACGCCGGGGCAAAGGGCAGTCAAATCAATTTTAATATTTTATAACTGTATGCAAGTTATTGCCAATTTATAGCTAGTAATTGAAAATTATTACTGAAATTTGCGCGGGACATCTGGATGACAGAGGTCAGCATTGCAGGAAACCGGAAAAAATATTGAATGTATTTGGTGTAGATAATATTGGGTGATAACTTGAAATAACTTGAAATATGACTTATTTTAAATTAAATTATTTAACGAAAATACTGCAGCAGGT